>JAHWFP010231013.1:30404-50420 GCA_023313725.1 Lithobius niger
CCGCAGCATCCACACCTATCACCTCCTCCCGGTTCGAAATCTTCACCCCAGTCATCGGGTCGAGCTGCATCGGAATGAGGGGAGTTGCTTCTTCTGGACGGTACCTGCGATGATTGGGGAAATCATACCAGTTAGACGTTTCGGACTGCATCTCGGACTGCCTGCGGGTTAGATGTTGGTAAGAGAGAAGCAGCGTCCAAGCGGGAAAGATAGAGAGTGGGAAAAGGACTCAGCTTGTATACCGCGCCATACCCCAGCACCCGTGCAACAACCCGTACAACAGCCCTAACAACCCGCTATCCCAGCCGAATGTTACGTTTCCCTAAGCGATCCCTCACTTCGGTGAAACGGTATTGAAGCACAGACATGGGCTATTATATAATTAAACAAGATATTGCACAACAGATTAAAGGAAAACTAAACCCTTCCATCTTAAATTTCACTATTGAGAGTTAGGTACGAAAAAAACAAGATGCAAGTTACGCGAAGTTTCCAACATTCGTATTAATTAAGCAATAGTTAATTTAGAATCTAAGTTTGGTGTTTCCATGGCGCGAGACAGGCAAACGCGATTTCCTCGCATGGTACTGACGTCACACTTCATCACCTTGGACCTTGGAGGATGACGTCATCGTAGCATACAAGCGAGTGCGCGCCGGCTTATGCTTCTAACATGGCGGCTGCAACACCGGACCGCTCTGACCATAGCAGTGCCAACCAAAATTCAATCTCTGCGTGATTTATTACATTAAAGTATTGAAGAAAGTAGCTACCGTGACTGTTACCGCTACAGAGCTTGTGAAAGTTCGTTCAGCTAAGCGGTAATCCACTCAACTCGAAATGCTGGTCAGATAAGCGATCGGGCAGTGTCCACTTCGTGCTCATGGGGAGGGAGAAGTAGATTAAGGGGCGCGCGCTTCGTTTGAAAAGAATCTGTTCTTCGCTAGCAGTAAGGAATGTGAGAGCCGTGCGCGATCTTGCCTGAGCTTGTTGGGCGCATGCGCCAACAGGTGATGAAGTGTGACGTCACACGAACGAGACTTGGTTGTGTTGACCGCACGGACGAAGAATTCGTCTGCTAGAATTAAGATTTAGACACATTACTACGTAATAACTATAAAGCCTAAGTGGTTTTCGTACCTCTCTCATGTTTTTTAAGTGTCTTATTTAACGGTACTGAAATTTAAGATGGGAGGGTTTAGCTTCACTTTAAATATTTTGGTAAACTTGCAGTATATACCAGTTTCATTAAAAAAATTGGCTGTATGCTTCATAAAGTTTAAATACATGTACTCAAAATCTATAGACAAATCTGAGGCAGTTGTAACAGTTTCTTGTTTATGTCTTCGGTTTTTCCAAAACCTTCATATACAGTATGAACACTGACTTAAAACAAAAAACAATCTATGCATTAAGAAATGGAACTTCGTAATGCTTTGTAATATTTCCAACACTGTAAAATAATTTCCTTCTAAATTTATTCTTGCCTGCAACCAGTCAATAAAAAAAGCAGTTGAAGACCCTTACTTCATTTAGTCACACAGTGAAGGCAACCATTCAGTAAGCCATTGCACCGTTGTGGGGTGGCAATCACCTCTATCTTTCGTTGACCGTAATTTCAATAAAGCATGACTTGAACCAAGGTTCAATCCAATGATGGTATAAATGCTCGTATTGACTGTGAAGTATCTCATCATATTCCAGTCTATCACTTAACTTATGGACAAATCCTTGAGACTCTGGAAATGCTTTCAGAAACTGAAGACGTTTGCAGTAAATTTGTTTCTGGGCTTCAAACCCATACTGCATACGTTCATACTTTAAAACTTTACTGCTGAGCCACATGCTGCGTAATTTTCGCGACTGTAACGCATTTTTCAACAGTTCTAATGTATTCTGTGACACTTCCAATATGAAGCATACTGAGAAGTTCAAGGAAAGTGTGTTTAGTTGGAGAATTCCACTTGGATGGTTTCCATCTAGTAATTCTTGAAGGAAGTCTCTCACAAACTCATCCGAACACAATCCCCAGAATTCTATCATCTGCAATGAAGAATACTTTCTAATCATGGAGACTAACCGTGAACTAGTGAAGGCGTATTCACGTCCCCGTATAAAAAGAATTCCTAGAACCTCAAGAAAAGAATAATTCAGTTTCTGTGTAAAACCTCGATCTTCATTCTCTTTCTTGTCGGTTGTTACAAACATGTAACGGAGGTTGTGGACTTCACTTGCGGTCTCATTCTGAATAAATACATAGTTGTAAAAGTCGCGATATCCATCTCCAAGCGACAGAGAATGCCTACAAAAAGAGGATAAATCTCCAGTAGCATTAATGGAATTGACAAATAAATCGTTCCAATGCCGTCCCAAAATTGATACATCTGAAAGGTTTTTCGACTCTTTGGCAGATTGGAAAAATTCCTCCCATTGCTCGAGTGGCATGTCCTGGTAATAATTAAGTGTTCCAGATTCAACAGTATCTTCACGAATGCACTGACTTATTTTAGGTAGTGTATCTGCAAATCCTGATCCGTAGCCCCTCACTTCATAAAAGGGTACACCTTCTAAGACATCTTCCATAATGAACCTACTCTTCAGTTCTTCAACTTGTTGATCTGTCAAGGTAGTGAGCCTTATTGCGAAAATCTTGTAGTCGTTCCTTTCTTGAGCACTATTACTGATATAACCAATCTGATGTGTAATTATATTGTGCCAATTTTCACTGTGGGCTTTATCAGAATGGCTTGGATCATAAATGACGTACTTTAGTTTACCTTTTCTCTTGGCATTAACCAAAATTTCTTTTAAAAAGTCATTGAATGTTGGCAATACACCTGGTACAGTATAAACATTTGGAACGAGAGGCAGAAAAGCATCGGCTAATTCAGATAGTTGTAACTGGCTTTCTTCTGCCAATTGCTGGGGAGAGTAAGTGCGGATGTACTTGTCCAGCCATTGTTCGCTTTCGTGGCCACTTCCCATAAGTGAAAATAAAGTGCCCAGGTCTTTACCAAAGAGGCCACAGATAAAATAAAAAATTAAGCTTTCACGGTTGTAATAGACAGTTGGCCCAATTTCTTGCGCAGTAAACAGAGCTACAGGCTCTGAACCAGATTTTCGACTTACCCAAAGATGGTACGCCATCGAAAACTCTAAAATTGTCCGATGCATTGGTTCATACCAAGACTTCCGTTTCAAACCTGGCTTATTCTCATTTTGGTACAGAATGCCCAATTTTAGAATATCTTCACTGCCACAGTGTGAACGCAATTCCTCTCCAGTGTACAAGTACGGGTTGTCGTCGTACTGCTTTCTTAGTGCAAGGGAACCAAATTGGCTAAGAAAGTGAACGTAAGCTGGTAGATTGTCAAAGTCATATTCGAAGAAATCACATTTAGGGTTAATCTCACCAGGTTTTGCAAACATACGCTTCAATAGGAAGTTGAAAAGCGTTTTGAACAAGCCAGTTTTTGTATTCAGAGAATTGAAATGTACCTCTTCTTCTTCAGCTACGATAACCAGCAGCAGCAAAAACAAGGGACAGTCGAAAATTTTTCCATAAGGAAATAATGCGAACATCTTTTCTATCAATTCTAAGGTAGATTTCATTTTTTTGGGTGAATGCTTCAAGTAGGATTGAAGAAAAAGCATTTTATTGTTCCCTGTTAAACCTCTAATTACTACTCTCATGTCCATGCAATGTAGTAAGTTCGAAAAAGATGGATCTGGGGTTTTGGTTAATAGTGGAATGCTTGCTTCACGAGATGTTACAATAATGGTTGAACGGGGCCACTGTTCCTTTTTTAAAAGAGGGGCAACAACTGTCTGTTTGCTAGGATGCATCTCGTCGAATCCGTCTAAGATCAACAAGAGTCTATCGTCATTTTCTCTTATCGCTTCTAAAACCTCTTGCCCTTTGTAACCTTTCAGGTTAAGTGTGCTAGTGATCAATTCTTCGAGTGTGAGGGTCATTTCTCTGAGACGAAGTAGAATGACAGCATCAAAACGTCTGATGTACTCTTCTCCGTTTCCATGATCAAAACATAATTTGGACGCCAAAGTGGATTTTCCACTGCCAGCTGGGCCTTCAATGAGAATGTTAGTCTGGATTTTTTCATTCCTTTCTTTGAAAATGTCTTGTAAATGTATGTCACTGTATTCCACCCCATGCTTCGACTGGATGTTCAGGTCAACGTAATATTCTTCAAAGTCCATGTCCCAATCTAACCAGGGAATCTTGGGAATCTTTTGTTTTGTGTTCTTAAATTGAAGGCTGGTTTTGATAGTCTCCCAAATACCTGAAAAAGAAAAATGTAATGTTGAAATAAAGTAAAAAGTTACATCAGTAACACAAGTAATATTAAGACTCGGTTCCAGCACATGACTGGGAGCAGTACCCAACTCAAGGAATTTTAATCCGTACTGCAATCTGCATCCATTTTATGAACTTGAAAACTCCTTTCATGTGATGATAGCTCAGTCAGTAAACTGCTTGGTTTATAGATCTATGAATAATATGATGCTGGGTCGATTCGAGGCATTGAGGCAATTTTATTTTCAATAACAGCTGTCGTACCCGGTTTGAGGTTTTGTTTCGCCCGGGGTTATTTCCTAGTTTGCGGTAGGTCAGGCCTAAACGTTGAATGCGAGAGGCAATTTTTCTTCCTGGAATAGTCCCCTTTTCCTCCCATCCACTACCTCCCCTTTCCTCCCATCATCTCCCTGCCCTATTCCTCCCCGTTCCCATCCCTGTCCCCTCTTCCTCCCATCTCCCTTTCCACCCATCCTCCTCCTCCGTTCCCTTCCTAACCTCCTGCCCACCCCTTACTTCCCTATGCTAATTACTGCCCCTCCACCACCTCCTTTTGCAAGATTTTGCCTAAACTCATTCGGTTTCCATCCCAAACAACCAAAACAACCAAGAAAACTTACCTTCTAGGTTCACCGATGCATTGCTTACGCCCCCCCCCCATGTCTTTATTTTTATATTGCAGTTTAAAACGTAAATTTGATGCTTGCCCAACCTAGGCCATGAAGTTGTGTAGTCGGCGTCATCTATACCACGTGCCATGGCTGTTTGCTGTGACGCGCATATCACGTGACTGGGCTAGTCCAATCAGACGGCCAAACAGCCGTTGTTCTCTTTTGTCATTGGCTAACTCATGGTGACGTCATGGCAAACAGCTATTGCGCATGGTTTAGCAGCATAAGTGTCTATAATTCAAGAGGTTACCTATTTTTTTTTTTTTATATTGTGGAAAAATGATCTTATAATAATAATAAGATACCTTATTGCCACATGTAAGAAGCAATGCGAGAGGGAAGGATACCAGATTGATACCACTGACTCCCTACCGCAATAAAAACACAGTTCGCAGAGTTAAGAGCCACAATGCAGTACCACAGTGCATAAACTCGTACTTAAAACAACGAAACGAAAAGGATGTGGGGAAAAAAAGGGGGCACCCTAGTCACAAAACACAACATTAAATCAGAGATAGTATTCAAGTCTCAACAGAAATGGCTTAAGGCTACTGTCATTGATCAGGCTCTTAAATACGTTTACCGTTGAAGCCACGACAATGCAGTTGTTAAGTGAATTCCACACTGGCACTACCCTAAGGGAAAAGAAAGACTTTTTACAGTTAAGTTGTGTATTGAATTCAAACAGCGGCAAATCGTGTAGTAGCAAGCCGTTGACAATCTTAAAAATCAGCTCAAGTGAGTCAAGCCCAAGTATTCTAAGGCGTTAGCAACAGGGTATTTAATTCAAACTGGGTAGAGTCTTTGCAAAACGCCTTTGTGCAGACACGATTTGCTCTATGTCTTTTAAGAGACTAGGTGACCAAACCTGGCTTGCATACTCAACAAGTGGACGGGCAAATACTTTAAAAGCCTAAAGTTTGGTTTTCAAATTTCCTGATACGAAGCAATGCTGTACAATAATAATGTCGCAGTAGGTGGAGAATTTAAGGTCACATTGAAACCAGATGCCAAGTAAAGGATTTAGTAAAAATACATCTCTTGTTGCCCAGGCTGTAATAATGTTGAGACTCAAGCTTGCCGACAGTTTACTTATTTTCTTGTTAGTAAGTAAACCGGCATATTATTGTCACCAAACCAACAGTGATAAAGTAAAACGTTCGGCCTACCTGACAAATGCTCATCGTTACGCTTCAGACTTTTTGGCTGTGAGGCCAAACTAAAAAAGAAAAAAAGAAAAAATTCAATTCATTCATTAATAATCCAAATAATAATTCTATTACTATCCAACCAAATTAGGTATTAGGGTGTATGGAGTAAAACCAGGCCAACTAACCGATATCTTTAGTTTTCACATGGCAAATCAAAAAACTGACAAACGACTGTCTCGTATGCATAGTGTTGCGAGTGAAAAAATTTCCATGGAAAATTTCGGAAATGTTTCCAGAAAAATAGAAAAAAATTCTGTCACACTGTAAAATGTCCAAAAAAAAAATGGAAAAATACAAATTGAATTTAAACATACATTTTCAAGTTTCTTCAAAAAGTTTCACTGCCAAGGGAATTATGTCGATGATACTCAGTAATCCTTGAAGATATTAGTGTTGGAGAATAAAATTAGAATTTCCGTACAAATTAGGTGAGGACGAAACTTTCTAATGCATTATCTCAAAATTGATAATAGGATTAATAAAAATATTACTTCGGGATATTAGTGGTATTACAGCTGATTTTGTTGGGTGGTTTGTCTTTTATTTGATACCTGCTCTGCCACGTTTGCTTCTTACTATAGCCTCGAAAGCAAACTTATAGTAAGGTACACGTAAAAAAATTTTGCAAATCAGTTTCCAATTTTTTTCCGGAAATTTTCAAATATTTTCCGGAAATTTTTCCAAAAATATTATTCTTTTTCGGTTTGCAACACTACGTCTGATCCTGATCTCAGCCGCCCCAGGTATTTTCGGGAAGAGAAGGCCCCTGTGCTGCTTCGTGCTCATGTCGATTGAATTACGTAAAAGATCCTAGGAATTTCCGAAATTGTTAGCCGAGTGGTATTTTTCAGCATCGATCTATTAGGTTAAAACCTTTTATGTAAAGTATTTTTTTTAACGCGTGTTATCCAACAAAATAGACGATTAATGGTTCCAAATTTGACCGCATGGGGTCGCGCCCATGAAAGAAAGATGGAACCTACGATAATATTACCGTGCGTTTCTTTTATATCTAGCAATTTAGCGAAACAGGAGTCAGGGCGCGTTTATGCAGCGACTCGCCTTTGCCTTCTCGCAGCTAGAACTCAATCGCGATGGCAAAGGTGACATTGCCATGGTAACAACGCTAAATGGATTAGCTAACTCCGACGTCGTTTGAATAAATACTCGCAGTCTTATAATCCGTGCCAATAATATAAAGAATTCCTCATGACGAAACAATTTTCCCAAACGCTTCTGAACTCACTTTATTTGCTGTTTTCGTTGCGAGGCGGCAGACATAAAACCGCCGCCATGTTGGAATTTGAGGTGATTTCTAGCTTCTAGCTGCGAGAATGCAAAAGCGAGTCGGAGCATAAACATGACCTTATGGCGTAAAGTCAACGTCAGTATTGCGCAATGCACAACCCCAATCCCGTTTATCTACCCACAGTTTGACGTTAATCGCAAACCGTACTCTTGTTTCCCTAAATTGTTAAATGAAAAAGAAACACGGTTATCATGGACACTCCCGTGCATGTCGCTCCTAATTTAAAAACGCAAACAGAAAAAAACGTGATATCTGACCCCAAACCCCTTATATTGGTTTGAGCGCATTGAGACCTTCGTCTGTAGTAGTTTAGGGCAAGGACATGATGGGCTTTATTTTATGTCCGAAATTGGGAAAATGGAAAGCCTTTTCTAAAAAATAACGGATTCGGCCGAAATTCGAATAGGAGCACAGTTTTGGGTCTTTTATCAGCGTGTCAAATTTCATTCAAATCCATTTTTTTGTTCAACTAGAAAAGCTTTTGGTAATTATTTGAAAACCTTACTTTCCACGCTATCGACTTAATTAACCTGCCTTTCGAATCCTTTCGTCGTTACGGTTCAGAAAATCATAACGATAACCTGCGCAAACACTTATTTATTTTTTTTTAAAGAATTATTAAAACATGTTAAAACACCACTCACCGCCATAGTGACGCCGACGCCATACTACAAGGTGAGAGTGCAACAAGAAAACCAGATTTCGAACAGAACATTAGTAAACGGAAATAATTATCTCTGGCCGGACAAGTTTCTCGTTGCGGTTTCTGATGTTATATGTTTAGCCGCAGCGAGCGCGGCAGCTCGTGTGAGGCACATAATTTGGGGAAAAAAATGACAATTTTCGTGAACAGCGACCTTGATTTCAAAAAACATATATTTTTTTCCCGTAAAATCTACTAATCAGGGTAAATCAAGGTCTTCTCGCTCTTCACGAAAGCGGTGGTTATTTTTTTTCCAAATTACGTGCCTCGCTCAGACTGCTGCGCTCGCTGCAGCTAAACGTATAACATCAGAAACCGCTACCAAAAACTTGTCCGGCCAGAGATAATTTCCGTTTACTAATGTTCTGGTCGAAATCAGGTTTTCTTGTTGCACTCTCTTCTTGTAGTATGGCGTCGGCCTCACTGTGGCTGAGAGTAGCGTTTTAACATGTTTTAATAATTCTTTTTAAAAATAAATAAACATTTGCGCAGGTTTTCGTTACAATTTTCTGAACCATAACGACGAAAGGATTTTACAGGTAGGTATATTTTGTCGATAGCGTGAAAAGTAGATATTCTGCTATGTACAATTACCGGCTTTGGATCCTTTATCGTATGCCAAATTTCATTCAAATCCAGTTTTTCGTTCGACGACTGAAAAAGCTTTCTTGGTCGCTTTTGACTCACAGATTTACAATCGGATGTACAGGGTGACGTACAAATAACGGATAATAAGTTAGATATTCTTACATTTCTTCCGCAATATCCTTCCTTCCGATATTTCCAAGAACTTCAGCTAACTCCGCCAGTGTCGCTCCAGTTCCCTCACGTCTTCGCCACGTGACCAGAATCTGGAAAGCCACTTCTTCCGTTCCATACATGGTGTGATTTAATTCGATGGCCTCTAACTCACTCACACGGAAGTCCAGCGCTGTACCAAGAGTCCTCACATGACGTCCAACGGAAGTGCTCACATTACGAAATATCCTATTCCAAAACTCTGTCGGTAGGGAATAAAGCAATAGCAACATTAGAACCAAAAAAGATGTCCTGGGATGTAAATAAAAACCGATTTAATAACAAAATGAAAAATTGTTTAACACCAGTCTACCAGCACTACAACTAAGTTTGGCTTACGGCCGCTTTTTTCAGCTATGTTAATTACAAACAAACCAATCACTACTCAACTACGCTTTGTCCAACCCCATGGGGTGAAGTAATTAGTAAAGAACTAGGTTAAAGCAACGAAAGAAAATAAAATCTTAGTTCTACTGTGGTCTTCTTTGATTACTTGTAAAGAACAAGTCAGCATACGTACTTTCGTCTTCAGTGATGTCAGAACTATCCTGAGAATTTTTAGACATTCCTTCAGCTTACAATCATTGTTCTGTGAAAATAAAACAAAAAAAGGTGTTGGATATGGCGTAAAAAAAAAAACAAATCGCCCAGGTGCTAAAAACTCTTAAGGAAGCTTAAATTAAAATTTAAAAAAAACTTGGTTCAAATAGAAAACCTTTTAAAATTCCGCACAAATGAAAGTGTTGATTCGTTTTTCAAACTTAAAACTTGAGAAATATTGAGTATAAAGTATCGTTAACATGTTTTGAACTCCAAATCTTTGCGATAGTTTTATTTTATTTTAGTGCTCATAATTTTAGAAGTATCTTTTTCTCCACTGTTTTTTGACTTTCTTTGCTTACATCGGTGTGTTGCGGTACTATGTTGCAGCAGTAGGGATAGGCGATATTGAAATTTCCACTACGCGATTATTGCAACACCTTGATATTTGCGATATTTGCGATTATTGCGATATTTTTCAACATGTAGGCCAAGCTGTCTTAACTTGGCAACAGACAATCACTGTTGTCAGTGTCAAATTAGCAGTGAGCAGTAATTTTTCGTATCCATTTAGAGGCCATGTTTGTTTAAAAATGTAAGTTAAATGGTTTATTAGATATAACTCCAGAACAGTTGCAGCTAGAGTGGTTTACACAATTGAAAAGCTGGCGAAAAAACGATTAAAATGGTGTATTTGAACGTCAAAATCGGTCAATATTTAGCGAAATTATGGACAACATTGCGCTCCGACGTGAACCTGACCAAACGATCTCGAAGCTGCGATGATCGCGAAACATGAAAAGCATTGCGATAACTTATCGCGTATGGTGTGTATCGCGATAATATCGAAATATCGCATTATCGCCCATCTCTATGCAGCAGTGACGCAAATCATGTATTGTCTCGGGACCATCGTCCTTCTTCATTTTTCTGGGGTTTTTTTTTTTTTTTGGGGGGGGGGGGGGGAAGAGCAGGACCCGTACTGGGTTATCTGCCCTACGACGATGAGACGGACAATTCTATATAAATCGGTCAATATGTGGTTGAGAAGGTTACAGCGTTGGAAATCCGCTCCTGACAGCAGTACACAAAACCACAAGGGCATATAATAACACAATATTTTTAATTTTCGAGAGGTAATTCCTCCCTTGGTCACAAAACAAATGAAACACCATAAAAACTCCTAAACATGAAAGAGGCACCTCCAATAATGAGCACCATCACTAATTGGAGGTGCCCCTTTCATGTTTAGGAGTTTTTATTTTATGGTGTTTCATCTGTGTTTTGTGATCAAGAGAGGAATTACCTCTCGAAAATTAAAATTATTGTGTTATTATATGCCCTTGCGGTTTTGTGTACTGCTGTCAGGAGCGGATTTCCAATGCAGGGACAATTTTATCAGTAGTATCGGTTTACTGGTCAACAATGTGGCAATCTATAGGGCGCCATATGAAGAACTCTCGAAAGCAAAGAGCGAGGTCATGACGTTCTGTCTCAGTTGGCCGTGATCGTATCTATTCTTGACGTAAACTTGTGGGGTTAAAACTTAAAAACTACAGTAGTAAAGGCGACAAAATAGCGCAACAGTAAAAATCATCCACAAAAAATAACTGACAGCAATTTATGTGTAGTATTGACTTAAAAGCCGAGTAGAAGAGAACTAAGTCGTAATCCGACGTTGGGATTACAGCGCCCGTGCTTTCTTTGTATACTATCCCTGCTCGCAAAATAAAACCGAGGCCTACTGAGACAAAAGCTACGAATCTCGTTTCCGGCTCCAGGAAGAGATTCGACCAAGACGTGATAGATGAAAAAGAATTTATCGAGATGAAAGTGAGATGACATCGAGATTAGACGGTAAAAAGAGACACGACAAAGTCTCGACACAATAAATACGCTGCATTAATTTTTTTTTTAAGTATGTCATTTGAAACAAACGCTCATATTGATGAAACGGTCGGATTGGTGGGGATTTGGGAGGGGGGGGGGCATGGAAATAAAAAATATGACTTTCAAATTTGTTTGAACCCCTCTGCCGAGGACCTGAAGAAAATCTCGGCTCCCCACCCAGTACAAAAACAAGCTGAATTCATCGATCATCGAAAAAAGTAAACGTACGTATCTAAATGATTTTCTGTTACGTAATTAAAAATAAAATAGCAGTCCTTATGGGCATGTCCCCAATTGTGTGGAAAGCGAACCATGAATTAATTAACTGAACAAAAAACCGCTTCGCTGTTTAGAAAAAAAGAATTAGAGCTCGTATCCCCATACTCACAGCTGTCAAGGAACGCGAATAAAAACGGATTAAAGTTCACTCGAACGCAACGAACTATAATTTGAACTCCAATTCCAGGGAACAAGGATTCGTTTTACTCAATGGTTATGTCAGAAAGTGAACAGTTTGCATTTGAAATGTTTAATGTTTGTGCGTGCGGTACATGTTCCGCCCATGCTTCGTCCCATGTCTATTATTTTATGGCAACGCACTAGCGTTGTGTCTTGATTTAGCATGTGTCATGTTGATGGGCAGTTGCTTTTGCATTGTTGCAGGCATATGCAATATCGTGGCAAACAATCGCGGAAACAATTCAACTGGTTTCCCGAAGCCCGCACTGAAGAACTAAATAAGTCATTCAGTCGTGTCGGCCGCCCAATTTTGAAGCCTCAAAATTAAGGACATTGCACCCTACGGTTTAAATCTTGAAGATTTACGAGAAAATCGGGACCGTTTCACTTTGGTTCTCACCAACGAGTTAACAGCTTATTTCAGGAATGAACGAGATACAGTTACTTTCGCCCGTGCCCAAGCATCATTGCATCTTGTTCGAGTGATCTCTTACCCGATCTTGTCGCCTCACGTCTTTATTGCACCATTGTTACATGTAACATTTTCATATTCTTAACCGCTCCTCCGCCTCCGGTCCAATATTTGAAAATTCTCGTGCGCAAACGAATTCTTAATAAGCACTGCGTGCCGGCCGTGCTAATAAATGTGTAGTGTATGAGGTAAGGTGTAGCTAACTAGTGTTAGCTACTTTCATTAACATCTCAAGTGGATACCTCAAGTGGCCTTATATATATTCTTGTTTAGTTGTACGCACACCCACTAGGGTGTCTGATGCATAATAAAGTATGTAAGGGCTTGCTGGCTCTGCCAGTTGTTGCCTAGCTCTAACTACTCCTCTAGTCGTTACTCTGTCCGACCACACCTTGATGGTGTGGGCCCTTGCTAAGTTAGAACCCACATGTGTAGTAACACATATGTTACATTGGCGACGAGGACGATTTAGTTAAATACTAACTTAACAGCATACCAGAACTGGATTAAGTTCCAGGCTGGAATTGCAACCTAGACAATTGGTAAACTCAGGCTTAAATGCTATGGGGAACCAATTTAGGCAAATGAAGATTACCTCACCAAAAATCCAGGACTGACTGTTAGTAGACTGATTTCTGAGGTGGCAGCTCGGATAGCAGTTGAAAGCAGCCGAAGTAGACGTTGGATCAGCGATTTCTTGTTCGGCCGGCAAGGGGAACGTTTGATTACCCGTTCTTCTTGGATTTGGAGGTATTTGTAGGAGTTAAGTCCCTCGTATGGGTGAAGACTTGTTCGCAAGTGTGCCACATCAAAAAGCATTCTGCTGGCATAGTGTCGGTTGGAATGCGGTGCATTGCGTGCAAGTAGGGGTTTAGGCAGCCAATTGTTGATTTGTTAAAAACTCATGACTTGTTTCAGGTTAAATGGAGTAAAGAGCAGATTAATTGTTAAAAAGAATACTGTGTGCAAAGCGTGTTCTTGTTGTCAGCTAGTGATATTTTGTAAAGATTTGTAAGTAAATTTAAATACTTGAAAAGATTTACGCAAGTTGCTGATAGTTATTTAAACTTACTGCTCAAAAGTTTAAAGTTAAAAATTACTCTTAAAGGTAATGGGAAGGCTATTTGGGCCTAAATTAAATGTAGTGATTTTGCTACTTATTTTATCGCTTATGAGCGATGAAGATGTAACTTTTAAGAGTTCAGCTAATGCATCTGGTCTAAATACGTCTAGTAGTTGGAGTACCATTAGTGGGTCTTTGATTTCTGTTAGCTCTAGTATTAGTACTAGTAATTTAAGCTTTGAAAGTGTGTCTGAGGGTTTGGTCAGAATAGGTGAAGCCCCACCAAGAACACACAAAAAGTTTGAGGCTTTTGATGCCACTAGTGAAAGCTGGACAGTATATTTGGAACGAGCCAAATTACACTTTGATGCTTTTGACGTACCAGATGAAAAGCAAGTTGCAATACTCCTTTCAAGCATGGCTTGTTGAGGAATCTATGCTCGCCTGATGCTCCTGCATCTAAGACACTTGACGAGATAGATGAATTGCTAAAATGTAACCTGGACCCTAGTCCTAGTTTTATTTATGAAAGAGTTCAGTTTATGCAGCGAGTGCAAGCCCCGGGTGAAAGTGTTGCAACGTACATTCAGGAGTTGAAACGTTTAACTGTAAATTGTCAATATAAGGAATTCCTAAAGCAGGTTTTGCGAGACAGGTTCGTCTCTGGAATTCGAAATGCAAAAGCTCAGGAAACCCTTATGACAATGGAGCCTGAAAAAGTGACGTTTGACAAAGCCTGCGAGGTTGCACTTGCTCAAGAAAGGGCTGAACAAAGCGTTAGTAGTTTTCAGGGGTCATCCACTCACCAAGTAAGAGATAAGTGTCCAAATTTTAGAACTAAGGCGGATTTAACGTGCTATTGTTGTGGATACAAAAATCACGTGAAAACAGAGTGCAAATGGAGGAGGGAAGCCTGCTCAATTTGCGGGGAAGTGGGCCACCTGAAACGAGTATGCAAGTCTGGCAAGAAACCAGGCGCTAGTAGCAGCTCGGGCACCACTACTCCTAAGCCAAAAAGGGCAGATAACTCTAGTAAAAAGAAATCGTTTAAGTATAACAAAAAGAAAGCACATCATGTAGAAGAATCTGGAAATTCAGATTCAGGCGCCACTTGTGTTGAGTCGGATGATAGCCTGAGCTCTAATATATATACCATGACCTATTCACATGTCAATTCAACAAAGTGGATTGTACATTGTGAATTAAATGGTCATAAATTGCCTCTCGAAGTAGATTCTGGCTGTGATTCAACTCTAATCCCTCTTAGTTGGTATAATAGTTACTTTTCGGATGTTAAATTAATTCCTACCAACATCACGCTAAAATCGTGGGTTGGGGAAGGAGTCAAACCGTTAGGAGTAATAAAACTAAATGTTAAATTGAACAACCAGGTTGAGAAACTGAGTGCTGTAGTGGCACTTGGCAATCAACCTGCCCTTTTGGGAAAAGGGTGGATTAGGAAATTTGAATTAAGCCTGAGTCAGTTCTTTAACATCGAAGTTCGTGATCCTGAAGCTGTTACCGAATTTGTAGGCTCTGTTACTGACAGTGACATCTTTGAAAGGTTCCCCGACTTGTTTAAACTGGGACTGGGAAAGTTCAGGGATTTCAAGGCCAGTATCAGGCTTAAGCCGGGGGCCAAACCTAAATTTTGTAGGGCCCGACCTGTGCCTCTAGCTGTTAGAAGCAAGGTGGAGTCTGAAATCAACCGATTGGTTCAGGAGGGGATTCTGAAGCCGGTAGATTGTTGTGCCTGGGCAACCCCAGTAGTGTTGGTCTTCAAACCTGATGGCAACGTTAGGATTGTTGGCGACTACAGCATAACGGTCAACCCGGAACTAGAAATAGAATACCACCCCGTTCCTAGAGCGGAAGAATTGTTTGGTAAACTGGCTGGTAGTGACAGGTTTTCGATCATCGATCTGAGTGATGCATTTCTGCAAGTTGAGCTCGAAGAAGACTCTAAACCCGCCCTTACAATTAACACCTGTTTAGGGTTATTCCAGTGGCAAAGAGTTCCATTGGGCCTAGCGAGTGCTCCTGGAATTTTCCAGAAGCGCATTGAACATGTGCTGAAGGATATTCCTAAGTCACAACCTTTTTTTGATGATATTTTGATATCCGGAAAAGGTGAGGGGCATGACCAGGCATTGTTTAAAGTATGCTCAGCCTTGCAAGAAAATGGTGTTCGAGTCAAAAAGGCAAAATGTAAAATAAATAAGGATCAAATTAACTATCTTGGTTTTGTCATTAATAAAGATGGAATGTCTAACCTTCCAGAGGTTCTTGATGCCATAAGGCTTGCGCCGGAGCCCAGTAATGCTCAAGAGTTAAAAAGTTACTTAGGGTTTATGAGCCAGTATCGAAAATTTGTGCCACATTTGGCATCTCTGCTAGCTCCCCTAAACAAGTTGTTATCACCAAAGACACCCTGGCTCTGGACTGCTGAATATTCGGAGGCAGTGGCTAACGTAAAAAAAGCATTTTTAGACTCAAAGGTTCTGGTGCACTATGACCCAAATCTCCCTTTAAAACTCGTTTGCGACGCGTCCCCCATAGGGGTGGGCGCAGCACTGGTTCATACAATGCCTACTGGGGAAGATAGACCTATTGCATTTGTTTCACGGGCTCTTAGCAGGGCTGAACTTTCGTATGCCCACTTTGACCGTGAGGCACTTTCAATAGTGTTTGGGGTCAAGAGGTTCCATCAATATCTTTTTGGCAGGAGGTTTATACTGCAGACGGACCAAAAAGCGTTGCTTTGGGTGTTTGGTAGTAAGGTTGCCATTCCAGCTATGTCTGCAGCTCGCATTCAGCGTTGGGCACTATACCTGAATGGCTACCATTTTGAGCTCCAACACATCCCGGGCAAACAGAATTTAACAGCAGATTATTTATCTCGAATGCCTTTGCCGTACACGCCTCCTGTTGAAAAATTGCCAGGTTATCAAGTTATGAACTTACAGACTATTGAATCTTTGCCTGTCTTGTCGGACCAACTGGAGCGATTAACGCTTAAGGACAAGGTTTTGTCCACAGTATTCCGTTACACAAACGAGGGTTGGCCTGACAAGGTTGGTGACGAAAGTTTAAAACCATATTTGCACCGTAAAAATGAGTTATCATTAGAAGGAAAAGCCATTTTTTGGGGGCACAGATTGGTAATCCCAGAAATATTGAGACCACATGTATTAACAGAATTGCATCTGGGACACTGTGGGGTGGTGCGAATAAAGGCTCTTGCGCGTTCAAAAGTCTGGTGGCCTGGTATAGACAAAGACCTAGAATACACTGTAAAAACCTGTGAGGCTTGCCAACTAGATAAAGAGGATTTTTCAGGACGAAAACATGTATGGGAGCGTCCAGCAAAACCCTGGTCGCGAATTCACATTGATTTTGCAGGACCTTGTTTTGGAGGGAAAATGTTTTTATGTATCCTGGATGCACATTCAAAATTCCCCTTTGTGTTTCAAATGAAAACAACTACCAGCGCTTGTATTATTAAAATATTGAGGGAATTATTTGCTACATTTGGATTGGTGAAAATTTTGGTCTCTGACAATGCACCAAATTTCGTTAGTTCAGAATTTACCAGTTTCCTAAAGCAGTGTGGCATCAGGCACATAACTAACATTCCGTATTTTCCAGCTAGCAATGGTGCAGCGGAAAACCTGGTTCGTTCGTTTAAAAAATCTGTAAAAGCTAGTCTAACACAAGGTCTAAGCTTAGAGAATTCACTGTTAAATTTTCTAATGGCTGCACGCAATGTACCGCATAGCACAACGCAACGTATACCAGCGGACATATTTCTAGGAAGACATCCGAGAACACACCTATCGCTAATGATACCATCTGCAAATGACAAGTGTGAAATTGCACAAGACCGTCAATTAAAGGCACATAACTTCCTCCGGTATATTTTAAACGTTTTTCTCGATACATTACCGGAAATAGTTTTATATGAACTCATTTACCTTTTATTTGATCGTCTAAGGGTACGAGCCCGATAACAAATGTGGCGCTTGTACGCTAGTAAGCTTCTTTTTTACCGCTCGGTCCGAGGAGTATCTCACTCCCGCCAGAAAGCTTCTCGGGCGTTCTTGGGCTACTTTTAACGGTTACATCACGCGATGTTTACACGCCTAGTCTGTGACGTAGTGATTCTTCGTGCACTTCAAGTCACGTGACTTACCGCTTTTGAGCGAGAGCCAAGTGAGATAGTAGCTGCCTTTCTCGAGGTACGCAGCTTCAATCCCAGTTAACCTTGTTCTGAGCTTATCAGGAGAAATGGCGAGTGATGAACGCATTTATCTATTCCACCAAGTAGATTTGCTACCGAATCGGTAAAGAAAAGGACAAAACGAGAATGCGATCAACAATTAGGTTTATCCTATGTTTACCACAAGAAACTAGGATTAAAAAGGGGTGGGGCAGGGGTGTCGGGATCCTGACATGGTGATGGACAAAACCAAAGGCGGAGAAGAAATTAAAGTGCGGATTGAGTTTCAGACGTAAATTCTCGTAGCAGACATAAGGCCTAAGGAAAAAAACGTTTAGCTGCAGTATCAATTAAATTATAATTAGGGTCGGTCGGGAGAAGCTTTTTTTTTTTGATGGTAAGCTGTTTCTGTACAGTAACGCCGTTTTTCATTCCCGCATAATGCTAAAACATTAAGTCACAAATTAGGCTACAAGGAAAAAAATAGCGGTTGGGAGGAATAATGAGATCGGTCGCAGGGGCGTAAACTTACTGTCCGAAGAAAGGAGGGGGGGGGATATCTTCTCCGCCCCCCCCCCCAAAAAAAAAGCGATACGTAATGACCGGTCCCTAAGCATGCCTCCTTGAAATCGCCAATAAATTAATATACGTAACATAGTGGGCAACGATAGGACGTAAATTTCGACATCAACACATAATAAAGACCCCCAGAATCTTTTATTTGGTCAACTTTGTTCAAATAAAACTAACGTGTGGGTATTTTACCGCAGCAACAGACAGGAGACATTGATGATCATAACGTGCAGTCTTCTGCGCCAGTGTTTGTTTACCTCTAGTCGCTCCATCTTTGCCTTTTAGCATTTATACGATGTGTCGCATGGCGCGGCTCCGAAATGAGTATGATCTAGCGTCGGATGTGACGTCATGCTTGTTTCACAGAGCAATGCGCGCCGCGGTCGTGTGAACTATATTTTAGCGCAGTTGACGTATGAGTAAAGCGGCCAGGACGGAGGGATTTATGTGCCTTTAAAACCAACAATCAATAAGCCACAAATAAGCTTCGAAGTTCACCAACCTGTATGGTTTAGAGAGTATAAGCCAAACTCGAAACACCGATGGCAAGCAGGAAACGTGATTCGAAAGGATGGAAATTTGCGTTATGCTGTAAAAAATAAAACTGGTGAAGTTTACAGGAAGCACGCCGATCAACTACGTAACAGAGAGGAAGTCTCATCATTTTCCGGTTCCGATTCGATCAACTGGCGTGAAAACCCAGTTTTTCAGTCACCAGAGGGCGTAAGCTCTCGAGCCGAAAGTATAGCAATCGAAACTGAAACAACAATCTTGCGACCGCCGATAGCAAATGACACAGTGCGTTCGAAAATGCCGAACATTCATTCAAGATCTTCGCCTGTTGCGTCATCGGCAGCGCCAAAGATCTCTGTGCAAACGTCATCGGGACGCACTTCGTGCAGTACCTTCCTAAAGCACCGAACAGAGCGAACAGAACGCACCACTGTTACAGACAGTTCGGCTCCAAACTTGACGTCGCGCGTGCGCAGTGATGTTGCGTCAGCCGTTCAGTACCTTCCTAAACTACAATACAGCTCAACGAGCTCAGCAGCTTATTGATACGTCATAACTTCACCGCAACCAGACCTAGCTAATGGATTTAACCAGGATTGGCTAATAGATGTGACCAGGCAAGAGCAATGCCAAATTGCGAACCATCTCAGGTTGGTGGTTTGCTGGGATGGAGGTTTGAGCATGCGCGAGCTAACAGTTTTGACGACACGGATTCGTCGCTGACGATGTTGACGTCAATCAAGCCGCATCAACACGGATATTAGCAGGGAATGTGCCAAACTGTCACCAATAGTGGTGCGTTTGGTTCGCTCTGTTAGGTCGTTTAGGAAGGTACCGATTATTACCGCCAGTTTTGTCTCCAAGTGTTGGAGGTGTGCGCAGGGAAAACGTTTCCGCCGACACTATGCCAATTCTGCTACGAGAAGCTTCGCCAGCTAAACAAACTTTCCGTGAGTTGGGGGAAAATCCACCACAAACAATTGTTGGGGATGCACCTGTGCTTCGTAGGAGCAGTCGAGCACGGACAGAGCGGCGGCGACATGATCTTTAATAAGCAAGATTAGTAGTTTCCGTTGGGCAGCCACCATATTATTTATTTATATTTCTATGGTTTTCTTGATTTTCAGTGTATTTATCGTGTGTTCCCAGATTATACGTAAATGTTTTCGGTTACGTTTATAATTTGGGGGGATATTTGTTCTGTGTAATATTGGATTTAAAAAATAGTGTTAGAAAAAAATTATAAATATTAACTTGGTAACCTAGCTTAGGGGGTTAGG
>JAHWFP010231014.1:0-27228 GCA_023313725.1 Lithobius niger
TGTCTATTTGACCCATTAGTTTGTTTAAAATTTCCAAAAGTTTTCTCCCTGAACCAGCATACTGCTTCATGATGGCCTACTTTTGAACAAATTGCACAGGCTTGTGCTTGTTTAGGTCTTGGTGATGCTCTAATTGTGTTGCAATCTCTTGCTAGGTGTCCCGTGGACCCACAAGAAAAACACTTCCTTCCCATTCCTGAAGAGGCTTGAAAATTATTGTTTCTCTTATACCTTTGTGAACCATTTTGTCCCGTTTGTCTGTTGTTGTAAGTTACGCCCTGTGGCTTAAAGAAACAATGAGTGGTGTTATGGGTATCCTTCCTACAAAATGAACACGTTACCAGAAATTCTTTTCCTCTTTTTCTAAAGAATTTGAGATTTTTTTATTATTCAGGTTGTGATCGTGCTAGTCAAAAAATAAACAAACACCTTCGGTACAGTACCATTTACTGCACAGATGCAAAATTTCAACAAGCTAGTTTGAATAGTCTCTTTGCAATCCTATTCCATGCTATTAATATGTGAATGTGTTAAAATTGCTTGGAATAAGATTACAGACAGACTATTCAACCTAGCTTGCTGAAATTTTGCATTTGAATTTTAAATGGTACTGTGCTGAAGGTTTTTTTTTTTCATGTGGCTGGGACAATCACAACCTTAAAAATAAAAAATCAGAAATTCTTTAGAAAAAAAGGGAAAAAACTTTCTGGTAACGAGTACAGATTTTTCAAATTTTAATGAATTTTTAAAATCAAGTACACCGTTGGAAGCGTCTCTTTAAGGGCTATGCAATGCTGCTTCCCACGTGTCGATAGGGCAAACCGTTCCGGAAATATCTTCAAAACTAAAAAAATATACTTGAAAATAAGAGTGTTATTTTGGTGGAAAAAATATGGCAACTCTGGGAATCCAACTCAGGACCTCTGGGAGTGAAGACTTACCCATACACCCAACAGGAACAGATTGTAAAGACTTGAAAATAAGGGTGTTATTGGGTATTTGGATACTTAGAATTGATAGGACAAAACACGGCCACTCCGGGGATTGAACCCATGATCCGTAGGAGTGAATGGTAGAGCCTTAGCCACAGACCCAACAGGAATAAAACGAAGATACTTGAAAATGAGGATGTTATTTGGTCTTTGAAGACTTAGAATTGGCAGGGGAAAAAGTGGGGATTCTGGGGCTAGAACCCCGGACTTCCGGGAGCAAAGACCAGAGATTTACGCACAAACCCAACGGTAATAGATAGTAGAGACCGGAAAATAAAGGTGATATTTGAGCATCTGTAGACTTTGCATTGAAAGAAAAAATACAGCTATTCTGTGATTCGAACACACCACCTTTGGTACTGAAAGCGAGCATATTATTGCAGAACCAAACTGGAATCTGTATGAGAGGACTGAAAGTAACCTGCCTTAACCCATAATGGACGGCCATTTTGTTCTGTTTCAGTCAGGAAAATGGCCGCCAAGAATGGACTCTTCCAAATTGAATCAAGAGTTCTCATTGGTCAAAAATATGTCTCTTGTCCTGCCATTGGTCAGTTTCGATTGCACATAAATTAGGCGGCCATTTTGTTCGACTTTTGTCAATGTTTTAGTTTTTGAAATTGGGTTGTAATTCCAAGGAGTGGTGGGTAGTTAGGTTTTAAAAGGAAATTAATATGCCAGGGTTTTTTTTAGCAAAATCACGTGACCAGCCAGTGTGTGTTTGGCTTTCAGGCTGACTAGGTGTCTAGGGAAAGAGTAGCAGCAAGGTACCATGGGTCTAACATTGCAAAAAGGGTAATATTTTGGGTTATTACTGGAGGGGAAACCCAAATAAAACAATCCCAAATCCATTCAAACTGACACCAACATCATCTGGTGGGTCCTCTTAACTCTTGTCTAAGTCAAAAAAAACATTCAAAAGAGTACCCAACATTGCCTGGCCCAGTTATTCCCTAAATCGTCTACCCCCTAACTGCCTCCTATCAAACCCTTTACAGGACCTTCTCAGGGCCTCTTGAAATTAGGAATGTGCCCATCTCAAATTTGGGGGTACCACTGTCATTCCTTGATGCTTGAAAAAAATTGCTTGCAAGCAGACTTGAACCACCAATCTCTTGCTTTGTAGACCAGAAACCAACCTCTGAGCCATTGCAGGCAGACATGTCTGTCTTATCATGTCAGTCTTATTTACCTTAAGTACTGTCATTCTTAATGGCATGGAAAAGGAAATTTAGATGGAACACAAACCTGTCTTGTTAAATCTTCGAAAAAGTCTATACATATCCGTTACCAGAAATTCTTTTCCCCTTTTTTCGGATATTTCTAAAGAATTTGACTTTTTTTCCCTAAAGCTCTGTTTGCCATAGGCACATAAAAAATAAAACCCTCCTTCACAAAGCCATTTACATCCTCCTGAATTTTTTTACTAAGCTGGGTGGATTAGTTTTTGTGTCATAAACTGCCAAAGAACTACTAACAGATTCGTGTACTAATTAGCACACAAATCTGTTGGTAGTTCTTTGGCAGCTCATACGAAAAAAACTAGTCCACTCAGCTTAGTCAAAAAATTCAAAAGGATGTTAAATGGCTTTGTAAAGGAGGGGTTTTTTTTTATATGACTATAGGGCAAACAGGGAAAAAATAAAGTCAAATTCATCAGAAAAATCAGAAAACTAGGAAAAGAATTTCTGGTAACGAATACCTCCACGGTTTATTGTCCCTGTTTCCATTCCCATTTGTTCTTTAATTCCACCCTTGTCCATTGTATTTTTTCTGGCTGTTACCTACATTCCTTTCCCCGTAAAACAATGATGGCGAAATGAGAAGGTGTTGTATTCTGCGTATTTCGATGTCCTTTGTTTGAGTGATTCGAGTGGGTTACTGCTCTTGCTTGTCTGTTTAGGATAAAACGTACAGAACGGTTGGAAAGCTTAGGATTCCAACGAGGTATAGTACGTTAACATCGGAAAATAAAGTCACAACGAAATTGTGGTTCGTTTTGATAAAATTGAGAATTTGAACAGCACCCGTCGGTGTTTGGGGGCTTGTGTTGTTGTGAAAAAAATAACGTAACGAAGTGATGAATTGTCGGTGCTGCTGGAATTAGAAAGAGTTGCAGTTTGTAGGAAGCCTGGAACGAAAGTAATCGAACAAAAAATAGCGTAGCTGGCGGTGTTTAAACTTGAAAATCGCGATGTTCGTTTCCGCAGGCTAGTTTTCCCCCATGTTAGTATTGTGTGTAATGGTGGTGGTGATTTTTAAATATTTTTTTTATACTTTTTTTGTCTTCCTGGTCAAATTTAGTTACCCTGGTGCTACTCGTTTTGTGTGCCGAGCCCCTGTGTAACGTACAGGTAGGCTAGGTAAGCATTGCTTCTCACCCGTTTTGAAGCTCTCAGTCCTCTTGTAACAATGCAGCACACGGGATCGCAATAATGAACGAGGAGTGCTGGGATCCACGGCGGAGGGCTGGGATCCTGGATCCCAGCACTTCACGTGGATCCCAGGCCCTGTTTGTTTTAAATGAAAGTGGAAGAAAACAAACAATAAATTTATTGAAACAAATAAAACAACCTTCAACAATTCACGTTATTCACAACATTGCAACCGCTGCTTTACAAACGTTGGTTTCCATTAAATGACCAAAATGAATAGATCAACCGAATAATAATAAATGGAACAATTTGTGAAAACAATATACCACCTCAAACGTAAAAAAATAGTTCAAGAATTCATGTTAATTACAATATTGCAACAGCTTTCAAAATTAAACGTTGCTCTTTTCGTTGCGTGTATAGCATTGCGTCTTAACGAATATTCTACACAAACTTTCTTGATTGATTGATTTATTACACAGAAATTTGGTCCTGGACCACGCATTCTGCGACTAACTACATATAAGTACAGAGAAAATAGGAAACAGAAAATAGGACACAGAGAAAACTATTGAACATAGAGAAGCACCCCGGGGGCAACAAAAGTAAGGAACCACCAGAACACAGATCAGAACACACAGACCTCGGGCTTGGTGCAAGGAGAGGGAAATGGAGGAAGGTGAAAAGGTGACAGCGCGAGACCCATACTACAAACGAACCCCAGTATCCTGAACGAAACGAGCTACAGCCGACAGCCTACCTGTAGACACGATACCATCATTCAGGGACAGAAGACCATCCACAAATTGACCGGCATGGAAGTATCGAGCCAGACCCATCCGCTGAACACGGAAGACTGTACAGTGGAGCAGAAAATGTTCCGGTGTGAGATCCACCCGACACACCGGACACAAAGGAGAGTCCGACCAGCCCATCCGATGACGATGAGCCTCTAGAAGGGAGTGCTCAGTGCGCAAACGCGAGAGAGCCCTAGCAGTCGGCACCGGGAATCTATCAAGGACCGTTGAACGACTGCAAACTAGATGAATGCGGAAGAGATCGCGTCCCGCCGTTGACGCGCATCACTCAGTGGTCCACAGGTCCATGCACCACCCAGTGAGCACTGGGCGCCTCGACCGGACAGACAAGTGAACACAGAGAGAGCCTACATCACTATCAAATGTTCCCGCCTTCGCCAGCCAATCCGCAAGAACATTCAAATGCAAGCCTGCATGGCTGCGAACCCAACGCAAAAACACCTGGCCACGACGTTGCGCTGCCCACAACTTCCTACATATGGAGTATACAACCGGGTCTTGTAGGTCAAGAGCAGCCACAGCTCGCCAGACAGTCTCAATTGCTGGCTCTCAGTCAGTGTAGATAACAAAAGTAGGGAGAGCAAGATCCAAAGCGAACTTCCTTCTGGCTAACCGCAACAATGTATTCCACTGCGCTCAACAATGTACGTCGGACTGATAGCTTCAAAACGGTTGAGAAGAAGGATATCGCCCGCTTTCCTCATGCTGGAATCCAACAATGGCTCGGGCGCTGCGCGCCCTCGACATTGTTATTGTTAGATTCCAGCACTCGGAAAGCGGGCGATATCCTTCGATATCCTATACCATGGTTTTTCGATCAGCGTCTTTTGGGTAAAGGTTGTGAATCTTCCATTTCTAGTTTCATTTACGCCAAAATAGTTTTCAGATGGCGCTCGCAATCACAAGCGGCAATAGTATTTGCTAAAATAGCATTGTTTTGAGTTACGGATTGCTGCCGATCCTACGTGTTTTGTCCAAAAAATACCGAATAAATGCATTGTTCCGGCCAGGAAAAATTTATGTGATGCCTAGAACATGTATAAACAGAATAGCGACGACAAAACAAATATAGCACATAATGTTTAATTAGAAAAAAAATATTTAAATCAAGATAAAAAAATATTGATTGGATAATGCTCTACAACAATGCAATTTTTTTCATTGTTGTATATAACAACATATGTCACTGAAGGCGGAATGAATTCTCCATTGTTGACGCCAAGAGTGGCATTGTTTAAAGCCCCAGTATCATGAAAACAATCATTTGACTCTTTGGCGGGTTTAAAGGGTTTAACGAGCGTTAACCACTCCTGGTCATCTGCCCGAAGCCCTAAGGCCCTATGTCTGCAACAGCCAGATTCCCAGGCGGTCACCCACCCAAGTATCAATCCAGCCCAATGCTGCTTAACTTCGGGGATCTGACGAGAACCGGTGTTTCCAGCACTGCAAGGCCACAGACAAATGTCTTCAGTGACAAATGTTCTTATATACAACAATGAAAAAAATTGCATTGCGTAACTCAAAACAATGCTATTTTAGCAAATTCTATTGCCGCTTGTGATTGCAAGCGCCATCTGAAAACTATTTTGGCGTAAATGAAGTTTTTGACGTGCGTAGAATGGAAGATTCCCAACCTTTACCCAAAAGACGCTGATCGAAAAACCATGCCCATACTTACGGGCCCCTGCAACTCGCGGGGCCCGCCAGGCGGCGAAATATGGAAATGGACAACATCATTGAGATTTTTACGTTGAGAAAAGCATGCCCAAGTAGTGAACTAACTACGGTATGTAATTGCCATGTTCAAAGTGAATGTGTTGTATTAAGTCCAAGTTCCCATTTAACAAACGTAATAATGTAGCTACAAAATATACCACACAGACATGTTTTTTCTATAATTTTTTTTAAACATTATTGTTTGTTTGTATTACGAAGTAATTTTGGCTAAACTAAAAGTTACCTTGATAGACTACAAAAATGCCTGAACAAAGCTGCCAAAATACTCTTTGACTCCAAAACTGGAAAATTCATTTCTGAAATTTATCAGGAATTCAAATTACTTACCTTAAGGATGCTTTACAAGTATAATATGATTGTGAATAACTTTTTTGACCAAACATACCAAATAAGATCTGAAAGACCTGAAAGAACCAATGTGGCTTGGCTGAAAATACCGACTTGGCGAAACTCTTAGGGTAAAAGATGTTTATGCTTACACTATCCCTACAATCTTAAAGTAGTTACCACCTGATATTCAACAAAACCTAACGAAAATAAATATTAAGACCCGTACAAAAAAATGGGTCGTTGGGACACAGTTTTCTCTAATTATGTAATTTTATGTATAAATTTATTGTTGTATTGTTCTTTGTTTTTTTTAAATAATGTAGGCCCTATGACTGTATTATTATTATTTTCTTGTGCCGATATTATTGTTTATTGCCAATATTTCTTGTTTTTGTAATTTAATGAGTATTTATTCAATTTTAACTTAGAACAGGAATTTTATTGTAATTTTATAATTTTATTTACAACTAACTATATTGTGTTTTTTTTTATATTCAGTAGTTTTAAGCTTTACTACTGTAAATAGGACTTTTTTATATTTTTTTTAACTCTGCGATTTATGGATTTTACTGTACATAATGTTTTTTCTACCTGTAAAGTTCTTGCATTCAGTTCCTGAGTGCCTGTTACCCTGGAGGACATAAAAACGCAGATACGCCCAGTTCGCACACCCATGCAGCGCATGCGCAGGCCTCCTGTAATGGCGAATGGACAAGCCAGTTGCCATCTCTTTTCCTCCACGCGATCGTCTCGGTCGCTCGCTCCTGTTACCTGCCATCTTGTTTTTCGTTTGTCGTTCGTCGTTCGCCGTTCGTCTATCTTTGAAGCCCATCATTGTTCGTCGTTCCCGTTCGCCGGTCTTTGAAGTTCATCGTACCGCCCGCCGCTTCCTTCACCGTTCTGCGGTCTTTGAAGCTCATCGTACCGTGCGTCTTCCCGCTCGCCGTCTGTCGACCCTTAAAGCTCAACGTATCGTCCGTCATTCACGTTTGCCGTTCGTCGGTCTTTGAAGCACAGCGTATCCCCCGTTCGTCGTTCCCATTCGCGAGACCCGCCGCTACCTGAAGAAGTCTTCCGTTCGCAAGACCAGTCACTACATGAAGAAGTCTTCCGTTCGTCGTTCGTCGTTCCCATTCGTCGTTCCCGTTCGCAAGACCTGTCGCTACATGAAGAAGTCTTCCGTTCGTCGTTTCCGTTCGTCGTTCCCGTTCGCAAGACCTGTCGCTGTATGAAGAAGTCTTCCGTTCATTGTTCGGCGTTCCCGTTCGTCATTTCCGTTCGCAAGACCTGCCACTACATAAAGAGGTCTTCCGTTCGTCGTTCCCGTTCGCAAGACCTGTCGCTGGATGAAGAAGTCTTCCGTTCGTCGTTCCCGTTCGCAAGACCTGCCACTACATGAAGAGGTCTTCTGTTCGTCGTTCTCGTTCGCAAGACCCGCCACTACATGAAGAATTCTTCCCTTCGCGTTCGTTCGTGCATTCACCGACCATCCCTACATGGAATCGGTTCGTTCGTTCGTTCGTTTGTTGGTCTTCTATCGATAAAGGATTCTCCTACTTGAGAAGATGTTGTCTGTCCATTCGTGGCATTGTTCGTCACCGTTCATTGCACCGTTCGCTCCGCAACCAACGCCATCCATGCTGCTGTCTCGGACTCCCTGTCTTCTACGCTCATCTCATTCCAGACGTCCTAACCGAACGTAGACCTTCATCATTCTGTTCGTCACACTCTGAAGCAAGTGATGCACTCACCTTGTGACAAGTACCCTCTCGCTGTTACAGGCCAACCTGAAGATTTTCTGCTGAGCCGCCTCTCCCGTCGCTGGCCAGGCCGCCGTTCATGCCTTGCCATCACGGTCATCCGCTCCTGTTGCCTGCCATTCTCTGCTCGTTCGTCGTTCGCCATTCCCGTTCGTTGTTCATCGATCTTTGAAACTCATTGCTCCGTTTGGCGTTCCCGTTCGTCGTTCTTGATCCCTGAAAGACTCTGAGCGTCGTTCTTGATCCCTGAAAGACTGAGCGTCGTTCGTCATTCCCGTTCGTCATTGACCGATCTTTGAAGCTCATCACGCCGTTCGTCGTTCTCGTCCGTTGTTGGCCGATCTTTGAAACTCATCGCATCGTTCGTCGTTCCCGTTCACGTTTGCTGAAGCTCACGGTATCGCTCTTTGTTAGCAAGTCCAGCCACTCGTCACCGCACGCCAACTTTGATTTGCCGACTTTCATCTTCAACAGCCTCATTTCCCATGTCTGTCGACCTGATGTTCGTCTTTTTCCATGCGCTCTGTGGCACCCTGCTCACTATTCAAGCCCTTTTACGTCCATGCTCCCTTACATCCTTGGCCTGTCCTGCTCAGCATCCCTCTGCTATTCACCACTCAGGCCCACCCCCATCTTCATTCGTGGTTCCATTCATCGTTCGCTAGCCCGCTGCCGCTCAAGCTCATTTCGTTCATGGACCTTTTCACCATTCACAAACCGTTTGTCGTCCGTTAACCTGGCCGGTCTTCAAGTCCATTACCACCCGCACGTCCGTTCGTCGTTCGCCTACAGCTCATCGTTACCGGTCCGGCCGTCATCCACAAGCCCTTGCCGTCCGCACCACTCGTCATTCATGTGCTGTTCTTCATTCATCGATGTTCAGCGCACTTGTTGCTGCTAACCCGTTTCATTGCGTCCGCCGCTCCCTACCACTCGACGTCTCCAAGTTCGCCCATCATTCAACACACTCCTGCCGTTTGCATCCGTTCATCGTTCGCAAGCCATTTACGCTCACGTTCTCAAATCCGTTCGTTTGTCCGCAAGCCCATGCGCCGTTCGCTGCCCGTTCGACGTTTGCTGGCCCGTCCGCCGCTCACTACTCCGCTGCTTACGGGACTGTTCGCTGTTCACAAGCCGTCCACCAATCGCATGATCGGTCGTTGTTCGGAGAGCCGTTTGACGTTCGCGGACCTGCTCATTGTCAGCAAGCCCAAGTCGTCTTCAAGCCTGCTGTCGTTCGCAGGATCATTCACCGCTACAGGTTCGACGACCATCGCTGCTGTCCATTGTCGTTCGCCACAGCTGTTTCCTCAAGTCGTTATCGTTTGCCATTCATGTTGGCCGCTCGCTGCTTTACACCGACCATTACCCATCGAACATCAAAGGTTTTTGGCTGTTCCTAATGAATCCAAATCCTCATCGTCCAATATCACACTTGCAACCTTACCTCATGACGTCGCCAATCTCACTTCATCCTGCCATTCAACTGGATCACCACTGGATGAAGTCGTTCATTACTTTGTTGTCGCCCAACTGGTAGTACCCAATCGTCAACAGACCATTTAACCGCCCTCAACCGCGGACTGCTACAATCCATCAGACAACTGCTGCATGATTCTCTTTCAACCAACTCGGGTGAAATCCTTGTCATCACCGTCCGTTATTCGTTTCAAAACACGGTGTCATTTGTCCCACATTCTTTCATCACCATCTCATCTTCATCTGCCATTTTCATGCTCACCGAGGGAAATTCACAAGAGGACTACAACATCGCCCGACACTTCACTGCGGGACGATACCCCAACATCACCCCACATTCCTGTACACACGTCGCAACATTACTGACAACCACTCACAAGTCCACCACACACAATCGCCATCCGCCATTTCCTGGATTGGATGCTGCTCATCCCACCTTCCCTCCCTGCGCCACGCTTGAACTCGTCCTCCTGTTAAAACCGCTCATCATGTCCGCCACCACCATGGTTCGTACATGCAGTGGAAAATCGCCTAGCTCCTCACTCCGCAAGCCAGACACCTGCACACGTGCTCCAATAATTTCAAGATCAAGCGTTACGATCCGCATCCCTTCTGCCTGAACCACAGGACCTGCATTTACTACACGGATCCGTGCACCGTATGCAAACAAATCTTCCCTCATGACTGGACCGTCATTGTGAAAAAGGACACAGCCGCTGCTAACGTTCTAAACAACGGAAAGAACAAGAAGAACGTGCAAAATCATCTTAACCCCTCTCCTGCCTTCACAACCCACCTCATACTATGGAAAAGGCCGCCACAACCGGTTCCGGGAACTCTCAAACACCGGTTCTCTCTTCAACAACGTCAACTCAGGAAGGAACCTTGCCTCCGGACTTCAACGCCCAGCTTCCTCCAACCGTCATTCTCAAGGCCTTAACGTTCACGCCAAAAAGAAGCCCAAACCAACCCGCTTTGAGGACCCAGCTTCTCTCCTTGGGGTAATCCAGCATAAACCTGACCTCAACCAGAAAGAAGTAGCAAGATTAAGGAAAAACTTTAGTTCTCCAATCTCCACGGAGTTTGCTGCTGCGAAAGCAAAACCTCCAATGCTGAAAAAAATCAAAGCACAACGAGCCAACATCGCCAATTACTGGGAAGCAACGCTAAATTTCGCCGTTGATTTGAATTAGCCGACGCTAAATTCCGGTGACTTTCACCCCTTCCCCTCACTGGAATAAGGCCAATTTTTAAAATACATCACCCCCAACCACCACTTCGTGTGCCAACAAAACCAAAGCTTCCACTATCGCACAAGCAAACTCAAACTCTGGATTCCACTCCGCTCTTTCAGTCCGTGTTGGCAACGATACAGTAAGCTACGAACCACGCCCAATTTCCACTTCTACCCAGGGCCGGATTTAAGAGTTTGCCGCCTGTAGGCCCAACCATAATGCCGCTCTTCGGTATCCTTAAAACTTCCCCTCCCCAAAATATTACAGAATGTTCAATTTCCCCCCCCCCCCCATCAAGAGCACCGTTCTTAATTTGTATGGTCTTTTGTGATCTAGTAGGGCGAAAATAAATCATGTTACTAAGCATAGTAATAAAAAGTAATCTATTTCCGTTGGCCTTTGAACCTAAATTAAGAAATTTTAGGAATTTGTTTACTAGGGCCGTATCCCTTTCTTCCCTTGCTTTCCCCTGTTTTTTAGTTCTGAGTGCCGCTTACTTTCATTTGGTCATGGCTACTTCGCTATGTTCGACGTATGACAATGAAACATCCAACACAAACTGACCATACTATGAAAAGTTGGCAAATAACGTAACTACGTTTTGAAGAAAAAGTCATTTTGTCCTATTAACGTGTAGCATTGATACTACACTCAATCAGTACTGATACGACATTGAGAGTCGATGGAGAAAAAATGTGGAATTGTTGCTTCCTGAACTATTCATAGACATTGGAAAAACGAGTCGCTGACAACCTCAAATTCGGTGTACTTGGTACTGTACGGTTACTGTCGGTATTACTGATACGAATTGCACAAGATAGCAACAGCTTATTTATAGCGTTATCTCTTGACAGGATGCGGTATACGTTTTTAGACTGATATGCGGTTAGCTTAATTCTAACAATGGATGGCACCACCGTTTTGTTAATAAAATAATTTTCCTGAAAGGTGGAATTTTTCCTGAAAATTCGCACGAGCTTTTCTCACGTGCAATTGTTTTTAAACCGTCATGCCGCCCCTAAAAAAGTGCCGTCTCGGGCCTACTTATAAATCCGGCCCTGCTTCTACCATTCTTCAGCCCTGCGCACTGCCTGAAATTGTTCGACGCCAACAAGCAGCAATATCCCAGGAATGGATTAGAGCAAACCAAGCCATGTCTGAAGACCAAATCATAGCCCGACAGGTCTGGCAATGGGACAAAGCCCCAAGGTTCACGCCAACAAAACCTGAAATGCAATTCGTTTCAAACATACGAACTCGCACTCTTCCATGCACCCTATGCCGCCCCCATGCAAAGGAATACAGCTTTTCATTGTCGCACATCCCTAAACACCAACCCTCTTCTCATGACGTGTCTACCTTCCGGAATGGGCTCTCCAAAGCCTTCAACATTGACTAATTTTGTCGCTGATTCCTAAACCTTTCAATCGTACTTAAAATTGGAAACTCTAACTTCTGAAGATCCGGCAATCCGTAACCTTTCAACGCAAGAGTTCCAGGAAAAATCCTGTCTTTAATCTCATCACATATTCTTAAGCGAATTGTCAATACCCTAATATGACATTCTAGCACCTCCAGCTGTACTATCAACATGAACTATACCTTCTTGGTTTGGCCTACATAGTCTAGGAGCTACAATAGGTGGTGTGGGAATTTCCAGAGGCGGACTGGCAAGGTCGGGGGGTCGGGAATTCCCGACTGGGCTCTCGCCCTAGTGGCCTCTCAGCAGAAATAAAATGTTAAAAAGGAAATTCAGTGTATTATTTTAAATATTTCATTTTTTGTCATACTCGGTTACTTATTTATTCGTGCTAGTTTCACACCTTTTGGCTGTACCTACTAAATTAACCCTTCTCAGTTTGCAAGCAACGTAGGTTTTGGTAAGTCTTTTTTGTTCTCCAAATACGACGCTGAAATTTCGAGTTTCAACCACAGATGGCCGCTGTTTACTCGATGCGGTTTCTGGCGTCATTACGATTAATGAATGAATGAACGAGCAGCTGCGCCTGCGTATTGCACGGAACCCGCTCTTCTTGAAGTTACATGGTGTACGTACGCATTTTGTAAGGAATGATTGCAGTAGCTGACAGGACATTAACGCACGGATCATTCGGTTACTATTATCCATGGAGGTCATACGCGAAAGAGAAAGTGACGAGGACGTTTTTTCTGTCACGGAAATGGGCGAACCGATGACAAATCTTCAATATGCTTTAAAACGACGAAAGCCGAGAGAGGAATGGAAGGCCATCTCGGTTAGGAAGAATTTGGTTAAAGTCTGTTCTGCGCCCGGTCAAAAGAACTTGGAATTCGATGGTAAAAATAATACTTCTGCAGCCAGCTATAAGACTGACACTTAGACTATCTCAGTTTAGGAAGGTAAGCCCTGAATTTTTCCTACTCCTTGCTTTTTCAAGCTGCAGAGAAACCCCATTGAGAATGATCTGTATCAGATTATCGTCATGCGTGTTTCCCATAATTAGGTAAAATGAGAATTAAAGCATATCAGCAAAAATATACCATAACGGTCACCTGACCGAAATCTAACAAATACTGAAGCCTGGCCTAGCACCTTGACACCGTGACCATTTTCGCTGAAAGTGGGCTTAAATTTTCAATTTTGTCTTTCCTTTACTTCTAGCAAGTTCGTGTCCATAACTAGGCTAAGGTCCTATTTCCTATGCTTTAAAATGCAGAAATTGAGATTTAATTATTGTCGAGGGCAGATCCAAGAAAAGCGCTGCAGAGAATGAAGCCGAAGGGCCTGTGGCCCCCTTCATGTTAACTAGCAAAAATTGCCGAAATTGTTCGGGAAAATGTAGCTAAACTAAGACAAAAAGTAATCAACAAAAATTGGAAAAAACAATCGCCCCCCCCCCCCAAAAAAACTTTGTTCTGGTTCCGCCCTTTATTATTTGCATCAAACACTGCTGTTGAAAAATCCCACCCCACGAAACGCCGAAATAGGCTACCTAACACAGTGTGATAACACATAACACTGGACCTATTAGGTAATCACTAGGGTTAAATCACTTGCTTTTCATAATAACAAAAATTAGTTCTGAGTCTTCGTGTGTATACCTGGTGTCCAGCATTCTTCTAAAGCCGCCAAAAATAAATTTAAGGCATGGGAGGGTTTTTTTTTTTTAAAAGGTCTTTCCCTACTGTTTCCCTACTGTCTTTGTTTTATGTGGCGCCCTAAGAAATGTCTAATACGTATAGTTTGATGCCTTATTTGTAACATCGGTAGTTAAAAGGATCTATGACTGTTGGGAACCGAGCTAAGACCGGTTTTACTAGGGGCTGGTATAACAGCCACCGTTGGAGTTTTCGTTCATTTACAATTTTCAACTGGTGCTGAGACGTTTTTAATTTAGGTAGATGGCTGTAATTAGGTTCATTGGAAAGGTAGGGATGCCTTCTTTGCAACAAGGGTAGATGAAAGAGTCTACCTAAATTAGAAACCTCTCAGCAACAGTTGAAAGTTGTAAATGAGCAAAAAGTTCAACGGTGACTGTTGTACCAGCCCCTAGTAAAACGGGAGTTGCTCGGTTCTTAACAGCTGTACACTCTTCAACTACCCTTGTTGCAAAGAAGACATTCCAACGTTTAGAATGAATCTAATTGGAGTCACCTTCCTAAATTAGAAACGTCTCAGCACTAGTTGAAAGTTGTAAATGAGAAAAAAGTCCGACAGTGACTGTTATGCCAGCCCCTAGTAAAACGGGTCTTAGCTCGCTTCCTAATAGGCGTGATCCTTTCGACTACCAATGTTGCAAAGAAGGCATCCACACCTTTCGAATGAATCGAATTGGAGCCATCTGCCTAAATTAGACATATCACAATAGCAGTTGAAATTTGAAAATGAGCGAAAAATCCAATGGTGGTTGTGATACCAACCCCTAGTAAAACGGGCGTCACTCAGTTTCTAACAGTCATAGACCCTTTCAACTACCCTTGTTGCATATAAGGCACTCCCACCTTTCAAATGAATCTAATTGGATCCACCCACCTGATTTATAAATAACGCAGCCGCAGTTGAAAGTTTTTAGTTGACAAATTCCGACATGTGTTAGCATTAAATTAGCCCAAAAAAAGCCAAAAATGGCCTAAAACCCATTTTTCTCGAAAACCACGAGCGGTATGAAAAATGTATGGGAATGACATTGTATATTACACTATTGCAAACAACTTTTATCTCAACCGTTTTTGTGTATCACTAACGGTTCTTGCATAATCAGCAAAATGGTAAAATTGGGAGCCTTTTTGGCCGCCATCTTTAATGCCTAATACATTAAATACTTATTGCCGAGGAGGCCACAAGCGGAAAACTATTCCATTGGATGTAAACAACAACTCCCAAGTGAAAAATAACAGTTGGCAAATTGTACACAGTAGCCCTAAATTACCTATAGGCTAACTGCTCCGTGACTATAACTGGAAACCAAAATCCTAACATTGTACTTAACCATTCATTGCACTGCACCGAAGCACTGTTTCATGTAATAAAATGGTAAATTTTTAAAGCCTTCACAGGCATGCAACTAATTATATTGCATTGAAACACCCTTAAAACATACGTCTGGAAAAAAAATGAACGTCATAGGTCCATTAGTAGTGTATATGTAAATTAAAATAAATTTTTGCCTAATGGCGGATGTCGGCCATTTGGTCTTTTGACTGTTCCTATCGTGTTTGTAGACATGGAAATCAATGTCTAGTGAAAAAATGGATGCTCTAAGTTATTTGGTATTGAAGATATTAAGGAATCTAATGGCGGATATTTCAAGATGGCCGCCAAACTGACGTGATTCATATCATGTGACCAATAAAAAAATGCATGCTGGCAAACCCTAGAATCGATATCAGAAGTCAAATTTCGTAGACGTGAAAATTTCCGCACCACTTATTCTGGCTCCCACACTAACAACACAATCTCACGGAATTAAACCCATCGAACCTTCAAGATAATCCCATTCTTTCGAAATATAAAATAATAAAAATAATAATAATAGAAAAATAAAATTCTTGATAAGGAGGAAAAATTCCGAATCCACCTAGCTGACTCTCTCCCCACTTAGATGGCTTCACGCAATCATCTACACTGGCCACTCGGTTGACTTTCGTCCAAAGCCGATCAACGAGCCTCTGGGGACCCAGTTCACACCCTTGGGAACCCGTCACGATGGTGCCCGCCACCTAAACGACGAGGTCATCTGTAATGCAAGAAATTTATAGGTAGTGTATTTTTCCTTCCCCGGCAATTAGAAAGTCCAATTTTACCTGGATGGGAGGTCAAAATTGGTTTCTATTGCCTAAAGGGAAAAAATACACTGCCTGTAAATATCCCGCCCAACCTCCCCTCTTGAGTCACCAATCGTGACATATTGAGACGAAAAGAGATGGCAACTGGCTTGTCCATTCGCCATTTATAGGAGCCCTGCGCACGCGACGCATGCGCAATGGGTGTGCGAACTGGGCGTATCTGCGTTTTTATTGCCTCCAGGATAACAGGCACTCAGGAACTGAATGCAAGAAATTTACAGGTAGTGTATTTTTCCCCTTTAGGCAATAGAAACCAATTTTGACCTCCCATTCAGTTAAAATTGGGCTTTTTTTTATAAATGGGTGATTCTCAGATAATGTCAAATTTCTTGTCCCGATTGTCTCTCCAAAACAATTTCTTGTTTTTTGAATAATTTTTGGTCCTCAAATGATGAGCGACACTTATATAGTAGGGTCACTAAGAGAATGACTTGATGTTATCATCGATTGTTTAAGTCGTGACCTCGCTTGCTTGTTTTAGGTGCATGCAAGGTGCACTCTTGGCCATTCATTACCCATTACCAAGGATTCTTCCATGGTTTGGCAGCGCTACGTACACGATCGGATCGAGGTAGTCCATGCATTAGCAATGAATTCAATTGGAATGATCGTTTTGAGACGTTGTTATGGCTACGTCAACACATAAAATAATTTTAGCAGTAAAGAAAGATAATTTGTGGTTCCTCTCATAACATAGTGAAGTGAGAAAATGTTTGTTTCACTAGAAGTACTTTTAAAAACGATATACACTTAAAAACAAGGTTCGTTACTGAAAATATAAACATCGCTCTCGCTTAAAGCATCATTGACCGAGGGTACACGGAGGTTTTTTACGTCGCTTCATCTTACGTCGACGTAGCTTACGTCGATGTAGTGCTTAGAGCGCTTTAAGAACCTCCGCGTACCCACCTAAACCCACTTTCAAGTCGCTTTATCTCAAACCACATCGATACCTCGACGTAAGGAGTTGAAGCGCTTTAACAACCTACGTGTACCCACCTAAAACCCATTTTCTACGTCGCTCTAAGGACTGCTTTCTTGTGATTGGTTGAAAAGTGCGCGCGTAAACGTCACGAAACTAGGACGGCCACCTGTCACTTCGTTAAAACGAAGTCGAAAGCCAGCTGGCTGAATGGGGACTTGGCAATAAAGAGGGGTTTGCTTGATGGGGGGATTAGATAAACGCGACGCAGGAACCCCCGCTGTCGTTTTAACTCACTCCAACTACAACCACCGTGTAACCACCTCTTTCCTAAAGCGATGTGAATTCAAGTCTACGTAAGGTAAAGCGACGTAAGATGAAGCGACGTAAGAAACCTCCGTGTACCCTCGGTTATTCATCCTCCCCTATGGTTGCCAGGCAACAACAAGTTACGCAGGCAAGCCATCCAAATTCAGCTGCCCAAAATCCAAACAAACAAAATAATAGTGAAATATTAATTTAAATCCCTTTAATTTTTTTTTATTAAATAAGTAAAATTTAAATTTTACTTTAAATAAGTAAAGTAAAATAAGACAAATGAAGAATAAGACGAGCTCCACATGTCTAAAATAAGCATACTATACCTAACACGAAAAACTGTTGGACTGCGTACGGCAACTGTTAAATCGGCCGTAGCCGTCTCGTGATTTCGGCAGTGTTCTATTACTTTCGATAACAAAAGCCTGGCGAGTTGAAAATAGTTTACAATAAATTTACACGTGTTACCTTGAAACGTGTGCAAATCCTAGAAAAACAAATGCATTGACAGTGTTAGTTGTCAAACTATCGCGTTGACCTCTCGTTTGTTTACATACGTAGAACAAAGTGGAGCTGGAAATCAACATCTGTTTTGTCCACTCCCGATCATTTCGTGAGATTTCTTGTAGTGTTACATGTATCTTCTTTCAATGATTTGCTCTGTTGACAAACATTTTGAATCGTAGCACGAAACAAGGAATCGGTGCATCGTTATCCCGCGTTTTCTTTATCACCGCCCCTTACTTTAATTGCCGATTACTACCATAAAAATATGGAAAACTAGGTGCGCTTCGCCCCCCCACCCCCACCAATCCTCATGCCAATTTGTCAATTTAGTTTGTAATACAGTACAGTGTAATCAGCAGCTGGGAAATAACACAAATAAGAGCACAATGGATTTTTATTTTTATTTACCAAGACTTCTAACAAGACGACTATCTTTTTTCCAGCAAACCCCAAGCATTCCTTTGCTCTGCCGACACTTTCTTAAGAATAGGGATTTGTTTATTTGTACAATAATACGTCTTATTGACGTGTCGAAAAAATTGATCTGCGAAATCGGTGATAGACGTTTCCCCCGGCGTCTCTACATCACTTGCCCGGAAAAGCTATAGGCTTAACGTGCCTTGCATAAGACGTGTAGCAATTCAGCAAAACGTTACAACACTCCAGTAGCAGCCACTGCACACTTTCAGGATTGCGTGTTAGTTCTATACTCTCCAAATTCACTCACCCTGGATTCGAAATACTAGACGACGTTTTAAACATCTCCAGAGCTTGACTGTGTTAAGTTTTACCGCGCTTCGCTAACGGAGTCAAATTCGACGCCATGTCTGGGCTCGATTGAACTCGCTGTTGGCAAGGTGCACCTATCCTACTGGCAAAAAAGCGCGATATTTGACGAACGCCGAGTCATTCTTTCAGTGGCCGGACTCTAGAACATTATACGAACGATATTCATAGCTAAAGTAAACTCAGATAAGTTGTCAGTTATGCTTTAATGACGAAAATATCATTACCATCACGTGGCCCACACCTATGAGAATTGTCTTGCATACAACATTCGACATGCAAAATTGTCTCAAAAAATTACAAGTCCTTGCATTCCATTTTCAAAAAGTGTTGAATATTTAAAATCTGCTGCTATAATGCCAATTATAGTCCTAAATTTTTGTAATTTGCCATTTTTATGCCTGTCCCAAACTTCTACCATTATTACCGTATGATGATGATGATGATGGTGACTTCCCCTTTGTAGCGGGGCTTACAGTACACGATATGTGACTGCAAATCGCCCAAAAAAATAATAATAAAAACAATAATAAACTCCTACACAATCAAGCACAACTTATCCCATCCTCCTCTTCTATCCCACCATCCCGCAAGCAGTCTTCTTGTCCCTTCAATTACCTGCCCCCCCCCCCCCAGCCTGTATCCCATCAGAATTGCAAAAACCAAGCATCCAATGAATCCTTTCCTGTTCATTCAATTCATCTAATTCTAGGTTCACCCTCAAGTCCCTCAACCCTTCACACTCCATCAGAATGTGATGTAGATTTTCTTCTGCTTCCCCGCAAATGCTGCACGGGATGTCCAAACCCTCCCAACTCTCAATCTTTCCAACCATCTCTCTAGTATTCAGAGCTCCTGCCCTAGCCTGAAAAAACACCCCACTTACCAAATTGCAGTCATGATACTTTTCCCATCCAAAATATTTTTTCCCAGTACGATAAAGCAATAAAGAGCTCTTTTTTTCCATACCGTCCCTCCATGAAGCGGTTTCCTTCAATTTCACGGTCTTGCGTGAAGCACTCCTCCAAGCATGACTCGATGTTACGTAATTTAGATTTTCCCCCCTAAAGTATTTCTGAAAAGGCTCCCGAACTCTCCTAAGCCATCTACTGTAGTTTCCCTATTGACCCAAGTAGAGATGTAACCATTCTCTGGTTGCTCATGAACCTAATCCGCCCATAAAACCCAATTTTATTTAAAGCCTCTCTCGATTCAAAACTCGACCAGCCCATATCTCCCTTCACAGGTTCACAGACTGTAAAACAATTCACTCCTAGTGCCCACCTGCCCAACTCGTCCTGAAATCATTCTAATTGTTGCTGTATCACCCACCCTAAAACTAAAGTTGAATTTGCAAAAGTTGTCCCCGGCAAGGCAACTGCTTTCCAAAGAATCCTCGTAAATTCGTATTTATTATATCCCCATAAACTGGAATGTTTAATAACCCGTTTTGTTCTTGAAGTTTTCTTTATAATTTTATCTTTCATTTCAGCCAAAAAATCATCTTTTTTAGAAAGTCTAACTCCTAAATAATCGTACTGTGCTACCCTTTCCAATGAATCTTCCCCCAGGGATAAAATAAGCTCTTTCCTTCTTTCAGTTCCAAAGGCCATAAATCCAGACTTCTTCCACAAAATTCCATTGCATTATCAACCCCCCCAGTCAAACATATATTTACCAATTTTTGCACACCTTCCTGGTCCCCTTCCAGTAATGCTACATCATCAGCATGGAACACACCTGGAATTCTAGTTTCCTCACCTCTACCTTCTCCCCCGAGTTTGAAACCTAAGCCAGACATAGATAGCCTGTCTTCTAAATCTTTCAGAAACACGGTAAACAGTAACGGCGAGAGTGGACACCCTTGCCTAAGACCTACTTTGCTTTCCAGCCAATCTGATTCTATATCCCCCACTGAAATTTATATACACTTCCTACATACAACTTTGCTAATAATTCAACCCACTGTCCTTCTACCCCCATTTTTAAAAGTCTTCCCAGAGTCTGTCCCATCGTACACTATCATATGCTCGTTTTAGATCGTGAAACGCCACAATCAAACCCCTTCCTTCCGATCTCGCCGTTTCTATTAGTTGAGTCACAATAAAAATGTTGTCATCTGGTCTGCGATCTCTTCTAAAGCCATTTTGAAGTTCCCCCAAAGCTCCCCGCCTTTCTAAGAAACTCGACAACCGCATTTCCATAATGTACATAAAACGCTCATTGTTAATTGTCCTAGTTGCCACTAAATGTCAGACTTATTACGTACGGTACTGCTACAAGCATTATTGGCCATCATCATACAACAATTCGGCAGCACGAACTCATTGTTTTCTGTAGGGAAAGCAACAAAAGGCTAGAATCAGGAGGGTATAAATAAGAACCATCATTACCATACCCTGTACGAAATAGTTACGTAAGCTTGTAAACCCAGAAAATCACCTTAGGTACTTGTATTGAACATGTACGTAGCGGAAACTAACGTTAAGCTTAACATCTACTTGGTGACTTAAATAGAAAGTTGCGGAATCTGTCAGATCGTCATTACCATCACGCATCATTACCATCATTTCAGCAACAAAAATAGTTTTGGTAATGATTTAACGTGATGGTAATGACGCAGATATTGTGCGGGGAGGGGAGGGAGAGAGGTCACTGAAGGAAGGTTTTTTTAACTGAAAAACTTTACTGTAAAGCTTGTAGGGTATTTCCAGTTAGTTACAAACACTTGAATTTCAAATCGATTTAACTGAAATTTCAGTTCCAATGTTATTCCCATAGAGCTAGTCATTACCATCACAGTTAATGTCATTACCATAACAGTGCATGTTTTCATCGCCTTTCAAGTCCTTCACAATCATCACCGGGCGTCACGGCTCAGAAATAGTTTCATTATATTAGGGCGAACAATAATAAAATTACTTAATGTCTTCTTGGCATCAGAATAAGTCAATAAAGGACACTTTTTTATGTAAATTTTGGAAAATTACAATATTGCAGCCAAAAAATAAACTGTTTAACGGTTCTTATTCAGTCACTTGAAGTATCTCCTTGATTTTCATTTGCATGGTGGTTGGTTACACAAATATATCAAAACGTCAACCCATGCAAGTCAAATAACTATTGAAAGCAGCCAATTAACACGGCTAATATTAACTGGGACATAATAGCCCTTACTGAGGTAAATATTCCTGAAGATGAATGTCATCTATATAAAATCGATGGCTACACACAATTTGCAAACTGCAGATAAAATATTAGAGGAGTGGGAATTCTCTTCTTTATTAGTGACACTACAATTCGTAATGCAACCTGTAAAAAGGTAAAAATTGATGTTAACGAAGGTATATCAAGTGTCATTGAGTTTAATAACAAGGTTTTTGAGATTTTAACTATTTATAAAAGGCCGTCAGCTAGTAGACAACTCTTTATAATAAAACTAAAAGAATATATTAAAAATATCAAAAAAGATAATAATCTCCTCCTTCTGGGAGACTTTCTTCAATATTCTACACGGGCAGCAAGATCCTAGTGAAAAATACGACATTGAGCGATTCGAAAACTGTATGGCTGCAATTGGTTTAACTGGGCATATCAACTCACCTACAAGGGAAGAGGTCAAGGAAAAAAAAGTGGTAAAATCATGTATTGATCTAATTTATAGTAAAATTGACAAATTTTGTTATAATTCCTTCGTTATAAAAATCAAAATTGCTGATCACTGCTTCACGGCTATTCAAATTTGGGATGAGCACAACTCTACAAATAAACAAGAATCTGAAAAAGTTTACTAACAAAAGATAAATCATAATGGCATCATTTTACACATTAAAAATTATAACTGGAAATACCTACAAACAATGACTAATCCAAATAATATTTATAATGAAATTGAACAAGTTGTAACATACTTCTACAAGATTAATACAATCATGAAAGAATACAGTAAAACAAAAAAATAAAAAATGCATATAGGAACGAATGGATGAACCAGAATCTATTAAAACTTATTAATAAAAAAAATAAACTTTGGAATAAAATATCCAAAGCTAAATTACCGAATAAAAAAGATTTGGAAGAATATAAAAACCTTTAAAAAATGTTACTGAACAAATCCAAATAACTAAACAAAATTACTATAAAACCTATTTTGAACAGAATAAAACGGATAGTGCCAAACTATGGGATAAAATAACAGGGCCGTAGGAAGCGGTGCGACTACTGCGGTCGTGGCCGCACCACTTTCTGTGCCTTTTCATGCTCGAGCGCAGCGCTTTATTATAAATGCAGTTTGTAGCGGGAATAAAAAACTAAAAAAGGAAATCTAGACGACCAAATCAAAAAAATTTCCACAAAGTTAAAGAAAAAACATTATGTGACAACTTTTCAATCTTTTATCAGCAAGAGGTACCTCTTCTCAAATCCCATAAAAAGAGGAAACCAGATAACCCTACTTACCTGAACATGCAAAACAACATAAATAAAAAAAAAAATTATGCCAACTAGATACAAGTGTTAAAACCTACTCAAGATGAGATAACCTCAATTATGCTAAATTTCAAAATAAAAAAAATCTTGTGGACATGATGATTTTCTACTTGAATATTTTGTGAATAGCAAGAAACAAACTACTTTCTTAATGAAAATCCTGATTGATGCAATTATTGAAACGGAAATTTGGCCTGATAACCTGAAGAAACAGATTATAAGACCTATTTACAAAAAAAATTAAAAAAAATCAATATTGTAATTACCGACCAATTGCATTACTTCCAACGCTTAATAAATTTATTGAAAAATACTTAGCAAATTGGATTTGCAAATTGGATTTGCAAATTGGATTTGCAAATTCCTATATAAATTTAAACTTCTAAATAACTCAGTTCGGTTTTAGACAGGGAAATGGAACTTAGGATAGCCTGAGTATGATCAACAACAAAATTCTTAATGCACTTAATCACAGTAAACACGTAGGTATCATTGCAATCGACTTAAAAAAGGCATTTGACACGATCGACAAAAAAATTTTATTTAATAAAATTTCCAATATTGGTATCCGCAGAAAATTGTTGCATATTCTTGCAAACTATATGTACAATAGACACAGCAGTGTGAAAATTGCAAATTCACAAAGTGACTGGAACATTATTGAATATGGTGTTCCACAAGGCTCCATTTTAGGCCCTCTGTTGTTTATTATTTATATAAACGATATCCTAGAAGAAAACTATCGATGTCAAATCTCTTTATATGCCGATGATATTCTTTTGGTATCGGTTAGTAACAAACAAGAAGTTATGGTGAATAATCTTCAAAACGATTTTAATGTCATAAATCAATACCTATCCAACAATGAATTATAAATTAATAATGACAAAACAAACTTTATGCATGTAGCTACCTCACATACCGAAAAAAAACCTGTATTATCCGTTCACATAATGTAAATTCCATGTTTAACTGTTATTGTAACCGCTGCCCTAAAATCAATCAGGTTGCCTCGCTACGCTATTTAGGAATTGAAATTGATGAAAACTGGAAATTTTATACACATATCGAAAATTTAAAGAAAAAAAATTATACCGATGCTATACAGAGTCAATAAAACATTTGGAATCGAAATTAAAAAAAAAATTATCTATGAATCGTGGTTACTGTCACAGGTTCGCTATGCTTGCGTTATATTTGGTTCAACCACCGAAAACTACATTGAAAAATTACAAAAAATAAAGCAACGAAAACACTCTTTAGCTCAAAAGTTAAAATGTCGACCAAAAATATTCTAAAATAATTTCAGCTACTTAACTTTGCTAAATTGTTCAAATTAATTGTAATAATCACAAACTTTTTTTATAACAATTATCAAAAAAGAACTATAAGAGTTGGAAGAAGTAATACAGCATGGTTACAGGTTCCAACCTGGAGAAATTCCTATGGTAGAAGATGCCTTGAATATTTAGTACTCTCCATTCTCAACCAATTACCATCTAAAATTCGATCGAAATTAACGAGAAGAAATATTAAAATAATTGTTAAAAATTGGCTCCTAAATCAAGCATACCGAATAATTGTATTCTTCTAGAAATATGATACTGTTAAAAAATTGTGTATAACAACTACCGTTACATGATTGTATGTATAAATGTCTTATATTCAGTGCACAAACAAGCCAGTTAGGCTTCGTGCATGCATGTTATGTGAATAATTACAATTGCTGAATAAATATTATTATTATTATTATTATTATTATTATTATTATTATTAACTACTATTAACTACAAAAAGTACTAAATATAGCCAGTTAGGCTTCGTGCATGCATGTTATGTGTATAATTACAATTGCTGAATAAATATTATTATTATTATTATTATTATTATTATTATTAACTATTATTAACTACAAAAAGTACTAAATATAGCAACGAAAGCATTATTTAGATCTACGCAAAAAATGTCAACTACTGATATTCTGAAGAAATACAGCCTAATGTACTTCTCATTACTTTTTAAATTGACAGTAATAACGAATAATTTTTTTGATTTAACATATCAGACTAAAATTTTAAGACATGTACGAAATCATGCAGCATGGCTCAAAATACCATCTTGGAGAAACTCCTATGGCAAAAGAAGACTGGAATATAATATTCCAACTATTTTAAATGAAATACCATTGGATATCAGACAGACCCTAACCAGATCTAATATCAAAAAAAAAATTAAGAATTGGCTTATGCTGAACTATTATTAGGTCTAATTGATCAAACTTAAATTGCATCTTCGTTAGCTTATTGACTTAGTATTTGTTTATTTGTGTGTGTGTGTGTGTGTGTGTGTGTGTGTTAAAATCTGAAAAATATGATGTAAAAAATAAACATGTTATGAAATTGTTATGACATTAGGTTTTGGATATGTTCAGTGCACATACAAGCTCTTTGAGCTTCGTGCATGCACATGAAATGTGTGTATATTTATACTGAATAAATTATTATTATTATTATTATTATTATTATTATTATTATTATAATTATTATTATTATAAGTTTCCTGTTGGAAAGAGAAAGTAGCGTGAAAGTTGGTGAGGATCTAAGTGATTGGTACAGAATGCAATATGGAGTCCCGCAAGGCTCTGTATTAGGCCCAATTTTGTTCATTATATATATAAATGATATTACTGAGATTACTCTCCATTCGAGCATTTGTTTATATGCAGACGATATTTTCCTCCTTTCTATTCACAAAAAGCAGGACATTATGATAAAAAATTTACAATGTGATTTCGATAAAATAAGTAACTACCTGCGCGATAATGAACTTTTTATTAGTCAAGAAAAGACAATGTTCATGCATATAACCACTTCCCACACTGCCAGGCTTAACTGTAAAATATATTTACATTCTGAATCATGTTCCTTAACAGCTCCATGCAACTGTAAATCTCTGAAACAAGTATCCAATCTTAAATATCTCGGAGTTACTCTTGATGACAACTGGAAGTTCGACCAACATATTGATGAAATTATACGAAAAATCAGAGCAACTATTCCTTCACTTTACATGGTAAGATATTTCCTGGATAAAAACTGCAAAATTTGTCTTTTTGATGCTTGGGTCATGTCAAATGTTAGGTATGCTTGCACAATCTTTGGTTCCACTTCCACATGTCATTTGACCCGCCTACAAAGGATCTTAAATAAAGCAGCCAAAGCACTCTTTAACTTACAGGAAAAAACCACACAGGAGGTAACACGCGAAAATAGGCTACTAACTTTTAAGAACCTTTATAGGCTTACAATTGTTTACAACAATTTCTTTGACAAAACATATCAAATAAGAATCGACAGACCACTAAGAAATAACAATGCATGGTTAAAAACACCAACTTGGAGGAATTCCTATGGCAAGAGATGCAATGCGCATATTGTTCCCTCGATTTTAAATGAAATTCCAAAAAATATAAGGGACAAATTATCACATAACAACATCAAAAAGATAATTAAAGAATGGATTCTTACTGAATAAAGAATTCTTATTAACAAGGCTCATATTTCAAAAGTCTTTACACCATGTAATAAAAAAATATACATAAAAAAAAAAAAAAAGTTAAGAAATCTTGATTCTCTAAATGGGGAATCCAAGTGTGGATTGACGGTAAATCCTGACTTGTATAAATTTTCACAACATTAGAAAATTAAAAACTAAAACTAAAAACCTTTAAAGTAAATGCATTATAACAATTTAACAAATAAATAAATAAATAAATAAATAAATGAATATATGGATAACCTGCAGAATGTTACACTAGCCTACTACAAATTGATGCAAGTTAATATTACTCTGTATTGTTATGATTATTATTTTTTTTTCTGTTTTTGTATTGTTTGTATTTATGTGGTGCCTCTCATACAAGCTCTCGAGCTTCGAGAATTTTTGTGCAATAAAGTATTATTATTATTATTATTATTAAAACGAACATGCATGGTTGCAGAACTATCCAGATGCACTCATAAAGATCGGCGTTGGATTTTTTCGCTTGCTTCTACGTTGAATTCTTTCGATTCTTTTGCTGTTTGCTTCGGAGTTCGAATGCTGATCAAATTCTGGAATTGCTGTGGAAGATGGAAATGACATGGAAAATAAAATA
>JAHWFP010231014.1:32228-47542 GCA_023313725.1 Lithobius niger
AAGCAAAGCAGGAAACGTATAACCATACTACCACTTGATCATCACATGGGTCATTGTAGGATGATTTCCAGTTTTTCATGAAAATGTATTTATTGCTGACCACCGGGTAGTAAGGGTCTAATGCTTTCCAACCTCTTACTGAAAAAATTTTACACCTAGACCCTAACTGTCAAAGCTTGTCCGTGTTCCTTCTAGGTTTTGACTTTTAGATCCTTACTCTAAACATTTAACGTTCCGTTTTTGTTTATTAATTCGTGTTACTTTTAGAATTGCAGCTAAACTGTAAAACAGTGCAGTTGGCGGTCACAGCTGATAGTTTAACACAAGAGACCCTAGGCTGACCCTCACTAATCTAGCTATCGCCAATGTTAACAATAGAAACAAATCCTTTAATCTTCAGTCTATGTCTCGCAGCTGATGTTTGCTAATTGGTATTGTTGCATAATAACAATGTTTAAAACAATGTAAAACAATCAATCTGGTGGTTTAGAGCTCCGCAACCCCTGAACCACTTGACCAATTAGAAAAGGCCTTATGAAAAGGGCACATCTACAGAGCAATACCTGTAAAATGAGCTAAGAACCAGCTTTATAGGACAAATGGTTTGACCTGTAGAGAGGACAGACGAAAGTATCCCCAGAACAACAACAACAACAACAAGAAGAAGCTGAACAAGAAGTTGTCTATTTGGCCCTTGTCTGCATCTCGGGTTTGGCTGGACCGAATTTCACAATTTTTGGACTGCAGACAGGCCTTTACTAGTCAAGGCTAGATTCCAAATTTGGTTTAAATATGTTTACTTTTGACGGAGTTATAAGCTCTCAAAGTTGAGAGTTTAACACAGAGGTCCTAGGTCGACCCTTACCAACACTGGCTATCGCCAGTGTTAATTATTATTATTATTATTATTATTATTATTATTTATATTTATATTTGATTAACTTTGATCAGGTGTTTAAAAACTTAATGCTGACTAACAAATAAATTTCGAAAACTACTTTTTACTGTAAAATGTAAAAAAAAAAATGCATAAGATACACTGTTTTGGTTCTTCTGAAAAAACAAACAGCTTTGATTAAAACGCCGCAGGTGTTACAAACGATACCGAAACTGAAATCGTATCTTTTGAAGCGCATCTCGCCCTTCAAAATAAGACGATGTACGCATGACCGGAAATGATCTCCCTCTTTCTGGGCTCGTGGTTGTCCGCTTGTCCGGCAGGTTGCCAGAGGTTGCTTGACTTCTTCTTTCAGTTCAGCGTTGGAAATTTCTGACCCTTGAAAAAGGAGGGGGTTTTCCACAGATCGCAGCGAACCATTCAAGAGAGGTAAGCGAGCAGAACTTTAGCGTGGTATCAAGTTTGTTTCTCGTTACTGATGGAATTCGCAGAACACGTGTTTTGTTATTAGTGGGCTGGTCACTGTCTTGTTGTTGTATTGGATGCTGTAGACAGTGAGTGAGTGAGATTTTCTGGGTAGCCGCGAGCTAGAACGATATTGGAAGCAAGATGAGGAACGTGTAAGAGAAAAGGTTAGCCTAAGTGGCATTAAGATGGCGATGTATAATGATGATGGTGGTAAACAGTCAACGGATTTGTTTACAGTTAAGATTGTAAACAATGCACAGTGTATTGATAATTGACATTTGACATCCATCCAGGAATTCGGTTTGCATTGTTGTGTTCAGCCTAATTCAACCCCATCCATGCCCCATCGGTGTTTGCTGCATTATTATTGGCCACAATTTCGATCCAGGGATCCAGGTTCTAAAAATGTCATCGATGTATTGTGGTGAAGTGATCGGTCATATTTCCCTACGGGCCGGCCTATCCGCACTGGCATAACTACGTCTCGTTGCGTCTCCCTACAAAATACCAGTATGTTTCCCCCACCCAGGACCCATAAATAAACTTATGACAAATGTATATTTTCTAATTGTACAACTAGTATGCTATCTTGTGGTTGTGTTTAGAATTGTTTTCGTAATGCTTTTATTTCTGCAAATATCTTAAAGGGCATGCATCTATTTTAACATGCATGTTTTACTTTTGGATCACTTCGACCATAACTTTACACAAGAATTGCGGTAGGAATAAGTTACGTACGCCCGATGCAACAATTTCATTATTGCACCACCAAAACACGTCATGGGAGCCGCCATTGTTTCGCGCGGAACAACCGAAATTAATGCCGACAGATGGCGCTACGCTGTTTCGATGTTCGGAAGTGCCGACGGAAGATCACTGAGATAGCTCTGTTGACTGCTAGTAGCTCAAGCGTCTAACAGCCTTAGCTAGCCAGTAATGTCGTGCTGTTCACTTACCAGTTATTTAAAGAAAAAAAAGGTGGGGGGAGGGGTCGTAACATGGATTTGTCTTCGAATCTACTGAGCCAAATACCTTCACTTGAGAACGAAGATTTTTTTTTTCTAGTTGGCGAGAGGGCGTTACCGATAGGTATTGGCCTCTCGAGTTGGTGCATGTGTAGGAGTTGCAACCGGACACAAGCCGAATGCGTTTGCTGCATGGAAACACCTGCACGAAAAAAAATTTCATTGTCAAATGAAGTTATTTGCCCCCTTTTTTTTTCTTTAAATAACTGGTAAGCGAACAACACAACATTACTGGCCAGCTAAGACTGTCAAGACGCTTGAGCTACTCGCAGCCAACAGAGCTATGTTAATGGGCTTCCGTTGCACTTCCGAATCGGAACAGCTGTCGCATTAATTTCGGTTGTTCCGCGCGAAACAATGGCGGCTCCCAATACGTGCTTTGGTGATGCAATAATGAAATTGTTATATCGGACATACTTAACGTATTCCTACTGCAATTCTGGTGTTTAGTTATTGTTTAATTGATCCAAAAGTAAAACGTGCATGTCAAAATGGATGTAATTGCCCTTTAACTAGCTTACTTCATATCAAAATTTATTTGCCTACCTCGGTGGCACTCTACGCTTACGTAATATTGGCGGTTCCTTCAATCGCTCTTGTGATATAGTACTCCTCAGTGTGTGCAAAATACACTGACAGGATACACGCCGTCGGCGACAAACACATGAGCTAGCAAACTATTGCCATGTTGCAAACGGTGCATCGAACACCACCCATTTGCTCAAGATCATATTGTTGTTTAATGAAACAGTTAACATAGCAGGACTAGCACTTCCAGTAAAATAATATGCATTTTCTATAACTAATTTGGGTGAAGTGCTAGCACGCTTCTAGATGTTACGTATGGTCGTGCAAGCTTCTTCCAATTCTCTCACACATGCTTTCTTTCAGGAAACATTTTGTCGTATACCTGCCTAAATAAATACTGGCTATGTCAGTAAGGCTTCGTGGTAGGACTTCACCTTTTGGTTTCAAAGGTCGTGGGTTCAATTCCCCGCTCAGGCAGTCTGACAGAGAGGCAAAAAGCAGAAAGTTATAAAGCACTTAAATAGTTATTAAAAACACAAACAGAGTAGTCATTAAGTGCTGGTGAAACAACGAAGTCACGACGTTTCAGTTCCAAGGTCGGAACCGTTTTCAGTTGAAGGGTTTAAAACATGTCAAACAACTTAAAAATAAAAATTACTAAATTAACAGCAGAACAAGGACAAGGAAATAAAACTTACAAGTCATAAGGATGCAAGGTTCCATGCTAAAAACTAAAATAAAATAAAAGCCAGCACAATTCGATAGAATGTGCCAACAGTCACACCTAACTCACCCAAGTCTGCTGGTTGAATGAGAGAGAATTCGGTCGGCTATGCTTTAAATAGTGGGTCCCTGGATTTTGATTGGTGGAAATGTGTTGATGCCAGCGTCATTGCATAACTTAATGTAGTCTTGTAGGTGATTGGCTGTAGGTATTAAGTGATTATGAACAGGTGGTTTGGTTAAATGAATACAAAGGGTTTCCAAGTTTTCGCGTGTTTTAGTGTGAGGAATTTGAAACAAAATTTTTGTTTGCGAAATTTCGGGTTCATGCCCTGTTTTTTGAAAGTGTTGAACCAGTGAGTTTTCTTGTTTCATTAATTTAAAGTTTGATTTGTGGGAACTAAGTCGTTTTCATATTTCCTGTTTACTTTGGCCTACATAGGTGGCAGTGCATCCAGAATGGGCACAAGGTGTGCTATAAATGGTTTCTTTTGTAAATCTGGCAGGAATATTGAGTACTGGTATTGGGAGGGGAGGGAGGGGGGAGGTTGAAGTTGGCTGTGAAGAGCGCGGCTAGTTTCAGTAACAAGGTGCACATTATCAGTGTATAACTTCTTGCAAAGTGGTTCAGTAACTCCCCGTATGTAAGGCGCAACAAGAAATCCGGTTTTATGTTGTTTCCGAGAGGTGGAGAGCCAATTAAAGTTATTATATTTACTGATAGGGGGTAATGGAAACCCATTGCTAAGGTACTTATGGAAGATGTATTTGAATTCTTCAAGCAAAACAAGCTTATTGGTGGAATGGGCATAAATTCGGCGCAGCTCGTTTTTTAGCCCAGCTACTAGATAAATTTGGTCAGTGTATGATTGAAAGTTATTAGTCCTGGTTGTTTGGGTTGGCTTACGAAAATGGACAATTTCAACTCTATTGTGGCTATTCGTAAAGATTGTAATATCGAGAAAAGCAATTTTATTATTGTCAGGTGCCTCCATTGTAAACTGTAGGGAACGATGATGGCTATTTAAAAATTTCAAAATGTCGTTACGAATGCCGGTTGGAAAGAGTGCTAAGGAGTCATCAACGAATCTTTTATAGTAAGTAATTTGAGTAAACTGTCTGACCAGTAAGTTATCAACCTCATTCATAACAATATCGCACAAGAAAGTAGAGATAGGACAACCCATAGGAACGCCATTATGCTGGAGAAAAAAATTTTCAGTGTACTGCAGGAAAGTAGTATTAAAAATAAGCTCAACCGCCTCAAGAAAGATGGGAATGTCCCAAGTTATTTTGTCAAGTGGAGTGGAGTCGTGTTGGAGTTTTTTCTTTAAAGTAAGTTTTATTGAGAATAAGTTCACGATCCAAGGAGGGAAACATTGCTTTCACGTCAAAAGATGTCCAGCTATAGCCAGCAGGGACAAGAGTGCCTGTAAGATCCTTAATGACAGCTAACGAGTTAGAGACAGTATGTTGGCCTACAGCTAAAACTTTACAGCTAAAACTTTACAGCTAAAACTTTAAATTAATGAAACAAGAAAACTCACTGGTTCAACACTTTCAATAAACAGGGCATGAACCCGAAATTTCTTAAACAAAAATTTTGTTTCAAATTCCTCACAAAAACACGCGAAAACTTGGAAACACTTTGTATTCATTTAACCAAGCCACCTGTTCATAATCACTTAATACCTACAGCCAATCACCTACAAGACTACATTAAGTTATGCAATGACGCTGGCATCAACACATTTCCACCAATCAAAATCCAGGGACCCACTATTTAAAGCATAGCCGACCGAATTCTCTCTCATTCGACCAGCAGACTTGGGCGAGTTAGGTGTGACTGTTGGCACATTCTTTCGAATTGTGCTGGCTTTTATTTTATTTTATTTTAGTTTTTAGCATGGAACCTTGCATCCTTATGACTTGTAAGTTTTATTTCCATGGCCCTGTTCTGCTGTTATTTTAGTAATTTTTATTTTTAAGTTGTTTGACATGTTTTAAACCCGTCACCTGAAAACGGTTCCGACCTCGGAAACGAAACGTCGTGACTTCGTTGTTTCACCAGCACTTAATGGCTACTCTGCTTGTGTTTTTTGACAGAGAGGCAACGTAAATATTTTTGCATCCGTATTTATTTAACAAGAATCTCGAGCCTGTTTGGTTTTCAGTCCTGTTTCTTATACTTGGTTGGCTGATCACTGACTGACATTTTAGGTAATAAAGCATTTATTTTGCTAAGTAATCTGTTTGCAGTTACTTTTTTTTTTAACCAAATAGGCGCCCTCATGTGAGAAAGTGCTGCGACATACGTCGCAGAAAATTCCGGGCGGTCACAGAAAATAATCGCTGTCAATTTTTTTTACCGTAAGCCGCACTTTTTTCGATATATAATAATAATAATAGGTGTCAGCCAATAAGCTAATAGCTTGTTATTAGGTCCAAGCAGCAGATGTTAAGTGGAAGGTTTTACCACCATCAGGAACAGTTGTTTTTATGCCACATGAGGGAGGAAACCCTCGTGCAACTATAAGCCGCACTTTTTTCGATATATGCGGAAACAACGATAATTGCGCTAAATATTGACCGATTTTGACGTTCAAATACACCATTTTAACCCTCTCACTGCCAGCTTTTCATGGTGTAAACCACAAGTCACTAGCTCCTCCCATTCTGAAGTTACTTATAAAAAAAAAAAAACATTTAACTTACATTTTTAAACAACATGGCTTGCAAATGCATAAGAAAAAACTGTAGCTTGCCTGTCATTTTAGGACTAACATCATGGATGGTAGGGGGCGACACAACCCGTTTTTCGCGATGACTGGGCAAGGAAGAAGGGGGGGGGGAATCTGATAGTACTTTGAAAGTGTGGGCTGGGCACGTCTGATAGGTGAGTTTTTGTGAAACTGAGAGGCCCTCCTGCAGGATACAGGATTACAAGGAAATTTAAAAAATCAGTTTTAGTTGCCATGTACGGTGCTTATTTTTACAAGCTTTTAAAAAATTTTGCTGTGGATAAAGTAATGGGGGGAAAATTATAGAAAGGCTTTTTAATGAATTTAATGCTTTGCCATGCTTAAAAAAAAATTACAAATCATCGCTTCAAAGGCAGGGCCGTGCCGTACGGGGGGCAGGGGGGGCGGCTGCCCCCCAAAAATGACTAACAGGGGCGCCAAATTCGGGTGTTCAAATTTAGGAAAAAAATTCTTTTTTTTAAAATTAGCCTACTTTAACTGATTAGCGATTATAAAAAAGGTGATAAACCCCAAAAAAATTTTACCAGACTTCATCAACTAGGCGTAACCGTTGTCAAGGTCAGGTATTTTATTCCCAATTGCCTTAAATCCCCATCCCACTTCAGTAGCAAGCCAACTTATGCCTACCACGTGAGTAAGAACCCTCGGTAAGGAGGAAGCGATTAGCAAAAACGTGAGCAAGTTGCAGTGGACAGTATGTGACTGGCACATTTTCCACTGATAAGCAAAAGGACTCGAGGGCGCAGGGACGGACCAAGAAAAAATTGCGTGCAGAAGACGACAAAAAAATGGAAGAGCATCTAACGAAAATTTGTACAAAAAAAAATAAGGTACCGTGTTTATACAATTAATAGTTTTATGTATTTTCCGTGGACTGTGTGCGTCGCCCTAGGATTGCATACGTAATTTTTTTACTTAGGAGTTTTATGACCTTAAAATTATTATACGGTTACTAAATATCAGCTTAATGATTTAATTATTTTCTCCCTGGCTTTCTCTTATAATGGTTTGCGTAGTTAGGACTCCGCGTTTCGGAGTGATTTGACCAGTTGGTTCTCATATTACCGCCCCTGCGGCATCAATGGTTATTTTTAGAAAATTGCCGTGCGCCCATCAAATTGGGACAACTTGTTATTTTTTCGGGTTTGACTGTTTTGGCAAAATGATACCATCGGTACAAATATCGAAGATATTGTTTCAATCATCAACAGGTATAACTTAAAAGGCTTCATATCTGCAATGTGTGTCGTAAATTACAATTGCAAATAACTGACAAAAGAAAAAAAGAAAATAAACTATAGTTCATAGAATACAAATTTGGTTGTAGTTTACGTTCTGAGACGTATGTACAATCCACCCAAAACCAAAACAGGTATAAAAGAAGCCGCCAAGTTTCCAAAAAGGATCGGCCTTTGAAAGTAGTGATATGATTCAACCAGGGAAAGGCCGCCTAGGTTAATCCTATTAGCCAAGTTAATCGCACCGACTAATCGTTCGAAAGTTAAATGAAAACTAGATTATTGCAAACTCACTGCAGCAAATCTTCAAGTTTTCATTATTTAATGTCCAAAGTATTATTCGGTGAGATTAACTTGGCTTATAAGATCAACATGGCGGCCTTTCCCTGGTTGAATTATATCACTATTTTCAAAGGTCATCAATGCAGTTAGATTTGGTCTGCGTCGGGAGAGAAGGGAGGGGGGGGGGGGCCGCACCCGAAAATGCGACTATTTCTTAGTCCGTGATGTGAAGCCATTCAAATATATTTTCGACATTTCTCTCCCAGACAATTCGGTTCCAAAATTAAACGGATATTGCGAAAATTCAGTTGTGTCTAAAATATAACTCGTACGAACATTCGGTCTCTCAAGAAAAAAATGAACTCCCTGCAAATGCAAATAAGTTGAGCTCCATGATGTACTCCAGAATCTACTTTCATTGCGTTATTGCTTGCATATCTGCCACGTCAGTGCAACCAGAACCCGGGGGAGGGGAACGGGGGTGCTGAACTTCGCACGGGAACGATAAACATCCTAAAACCATGCCAGTCTAAACTCACTGTCTAAATTCACTGCCGGACTTGAAGAGTTAAACTTTGGGTGTGCTCTTAAATCTATATTGCACCAAATGTCACCAACATTTCTAAGCTTAAGGAGACATAACTGCGGACCAAACTGTCGCAGATGTTCCTTTTTTTTTTTTTTTTTTTACTTTGGGACCAAACTTTTTGCTGAGACTGAATTTTCTGGTTCTGGTTCGAACTGTCTGGCACCCACCAAAATAAGTCATCATTTTTGTTAAGAGTATAAGTTATTGGTGGGGGGGGGGGGCAAATCTGACAGGGGGCGTCAAATTATGCTTTGCCCCTCCAGATTCGCTGGCCCTTGGCCCGGTGCTGTTCAAAGGGCTTGTATCCTTGAAAAATTCCCAACACCGGAAAAATTAACCCTGCAGAAGAATGTTTATAGGTTACAAAACTGCGTCGCAGAAAGCTGTGGAACATTATAACAGTGGGATTAGTCGCTACTGCTAGCTTCACTTTTCGGCCACTGAAATTAATTAAATTGGTTTCAGGAGTGGTACAAAAAATAATTGACGTGGGCTCGCTGTGTTTTTTTTTTTTAATTTGTGAGTTTTCAGATTGCGACTGATGGCGTTTTTTTTTTACCAAACAAAATAACTCCAGCAGGAGTAGCTTACATTTTGTTGTTGAGTAGCCTATACTATTTACGTTTCAATGCAAGGTTAAACCTTGTAGAGAGCAAATATTGCCACTTGGAAAAGTCTTTCTTTACATCCAAGTTTTGTATCTTCTCGTCACGCCGCAGAGACTCAAGGGCAACCGTGACTGCCAGTCCGAAGATAGACACCTTTGAAAGGCCCTTCAATTTGTTTCGAAGCCATCATGTAAATGGAGCTCGGGGTTCAGGAAGTCATCGGCTTCAGGAGGTGATTGGTGAAAGCGTTGATGCGTAATCGGACATGCGCTAAAAAAAAAACTCTTGCATGCAGTGGCGTAACTAGGGTCTTGTACTTAGGGTGCAACACTATACTTTTAACTGAGTGGTGTAGAAGGAGAACCCAATAGCAGATAGGTGGTCTGGGGGAGTGTTGAGAGCTCCCCCAGAGGGGGTCCAGAAGGAGGCATGGAAGCTGACGAATTTTTGCTATTTTCCATTATTATCTGGCCTTGTAAAGTGGAAATGCTTTTAAAATCAGTTTGCTGACTGCAATAGCCTATAAGTATAAAAAAAATTAGTATCCTAATGTAAATCTTTCAGCTTTCATTTTATTTTTTAAACACTCCTGATGCTTTGTTAAAAATGTTAGCAATTTTAATCAAAATACGGAGTTCGTAATTGTCTTACTGTTTATCTTGACTGATTTTCGTGATGCCTATACATCTGAGCTTGATCTTTTTAAAGAAATATGTTGACGGTTGATGATGATCACAATTTACACTTGTTCTTGAAAATCTAGGCTATTAGAATTCTATACTTTTTGATCAATTGCAAACACACAAAGAACTAAGTTAATTGAATTGATCTACCAAATAATGTACCATTTCTTATTTCTGCATTTGTTACCTTGTTATTTTAGTGATTTAAGGGAGAAACAGCAGAAGTATAAATTAGCTATTAGACGCAGGGTTGTGAAAATCCTGGTTTCTAGTCGGAGGCAGAAAATTTCTACTACCTGTAAATTTAATTGCATTCAGTTCCTGAGTGCTCTTTAGTTGCTTGAAGTTGTTTCGCTATTTAGATACGACCAGTGCGCAACCCTACTGCGCATGTGTCAATGCGCAGCCCTCCTATAAAAGGTGACCTGTGCGCCGGTCGGCCATCACTTTCCTCAAGCTCTCGTCGAAGATGGATCGCCTCTCCAGCTGCATCAGCCCACCGAAAGCGCCCGAAGCCTTCGCCGAAAGTCTCAAGCCTAAGTTGCATCAACTACCAAGCGAAGAGGACCTTCCCCAAGCCTTCACCGCAAGCTCAAGGGAAGAGAACCTTCGCCACAAGCTCAACCTTCGTCGAAACCACAGCCTTCGCCGAACACAAGCATAGCCTTCGCCGAACATTAACCTTCGCCGAAAGCCAAGCAAACCTTCGCCGAACACAAGCAAAGCCTTTGCCGAAAACAAGTCTTCAAAAACAAGCGTCACGTTCACCGAAAGCACAGCCTTCGCCGAAGTCGACCTACAATGGCACTATTCTGAAAGCCGACAGGCTCATTTTACTCTGACTAAAGAAATCGTGAAAAAGAAAGGACAAATGCTATGCCAGAAAAGAAACAACCAAAAACAATTGGTATAGCGAATTTTCGGTAGTATTATATGCTTACATAAACATCCCACTACCCTCATCAGGCAAAAAGTGTACGAGCACGTACAAAAATAACGACTACATGCTAGAGTTTATGTTTGAATTTCGCCGCTGTTGGCCGTTTGGATGGTGCTGCCCTCTCTTGCTGCAAACTTGTGCTGCTCGTGTGTTGTTGAAGTTGGAGTCAGCAGTTTGTGCCATTTTTTGGAGAGGCTTGCTGTCAGTTCAGGGGTAGTAATTTTCATGATATTCTTATGTGCTGGTTCCTGCAAATTCATAAGGTGTCTTTTTTTTTCAACTGAAATAGTTGAATGGCAATGCATTCTAGTGCTTGGAGGTGTGTGTCACTGGAGGTCTTAGATGTGAGGAGCACGTGTGTATTGTTCCAGGCGATGTCGTGTTGGTACTTGACGTTATACATGGCTGCCCCATTTTGCGTGTCCCTTTGATCGAGTGCTAGCATGTGCTCGTGGACTCTTTTGCAAATTCGCCGTCGGGTTTCGCCGATGTAAATTGCATCGCATTCGGCACATGGACAGCAAGACTGCGTTTTGTATCATTGGGATGCCCTCTATTGAGTGGGTAGCTGGGATCACTTCGGGTGCTTGCGGAATTTGGGGGTGCTTCGGATGAACTGCTGGGGTAGGTGGTAGGTCGCCAGATGCTTATCTAAACGTGAGTCTGGTAGGGTACCGATGTTGGGTCAGCTGGGTTAGATGGGTGAGGGTGGGAGGTGGCGGTGGAGTATCACAGATTGCGGGTGGAGGTATGGTTGAAGAACGAGAGTGGTTCCTTAGTCTGGCACGCAGATTAGGGAGGTTGCGGAAATAGCACTTAATTCTGTGAGACTGGAGTATTTTCTTTACTCTCACTTTTTCCCGGGTGGTAGGTGATGACCTGATGAGCGTTTGTCCTCTCTTTTTCACTACAATGGAACCTTCAAACCGACTAATTTCAATGCCTCCGGCCAGCCCAGTCCCTATTGATCCCAGCATCGTTGCTTCACCATCCCCCAATTGTTACTAAGTGATACTCCTAGATTTGTTTTGAGACCTAAATTGTAGTTTTAAGTTGTAGTTCCCATGAGTTTTCAAAATTGGGGGTGAAAGTTTTTAAACAATCAATAAACATTTATTATCAATTTTCCACAACAACTACAGCAGCCAAATGGTGCTATAAAACCAAATTAAACTATAACTATTTGGCCATAAATAAACATGACAAGCATAAACTAAACAAAATGAAATCATAAACCAAACATAAATAACAGCGTGTGCGTCATTGGCCAGCAACGACGAACTAACGGGCATCAAACCGAATGGTGGCTAGAGCACAACACCAGGCCATTTTGGAGCTAGACCCTTGCAAGTAATCTGGCAACACACTACTAACATTTCTAGATTAAAGTAATTTTTACCACACTAGTAAACTTAAAAGTAGCGTACGTTACCAAACACCCAAGAATCCAAGTCTCCAAAACGCCGTTGGTCAATACCTTCCAGCCAGCCATTCGCAATGAAACCCAGCAGCTCGACGTTCCTAGTCGAAAGAGACCAACGCTTGCTTCAAAACACCCTTTTAAGCCTTCCGCCTACTCCCCACCCAAAATGCAACGCAACAAAAACAATACGTCATCTTCTTGCAGGATTGGAGCTTTAGTTCTGTAATTCGCCACTAGATGGCAGCACTGCACGAGCGGAAAATCTTCACGTTCGTCATAACCGAATTGACTTGTTAGCAATACTGTGGATTTAATGCATGGAAACTAAGTTACATTGGATCCCTGGAACCAGGGTTTTAAAGGTTTGTGGCCACATGTCCCTCCAAGGACTTAGAAGCACAAATAAAACACAGCAAAAGGAATATTTAGTGTGAAGAAAACTGCTTGAAGGAACTGTCAACTGAGATACTTCCGGATTGTATCCCAGCTGACCTTACCACCGCACAATCGACATCAGCACATACTTCCCTCCTTTGAAGAAACTAACGCCTTCGTTAGCTCTTAGGGCCAACACAGAACACAATCAATTTCTTCATCTCCAGTTACCCACTGATCAGGTGGATAAGTAGTCGACGGAATACGATTGCGTGCTGATCTACGCAACACCATGGGAGGCGTCAAAAGCGACGAAGTCTGCACTCTTGGAATGTTTGGTTGTAGACATAACGGTGATCCCAGTGTTCCTGTCCCCTCAGGAACACTATTTGGCTCTGGAACAGCAACAGCTCGTTGTGGATCGGCAGCAACCTGTTGATGTAGCTGTACAGGCTGTTAAGGAATTCTAATGGTAACAGTTTGTGGGCAATCAGGTAAGGATTCATCATCAGAAGACCTGATCTCATCTAGTTCACTCTCACTTCCAGACTTGTCGGAGTCGGGACTATAATACGACTTCAAGTTCGTTACATGGGCTGACACCACTTTAACAGTAACGGTGTGTCGAATTTCAAAGTCCACTGGACCCAAAGCTTTGACGACTTCATGTGGACCCTTATAGTAATGTAGCAACTTTGCAGCTAAGCCCTTCTTCCTAGTAGGCACCCATAACCACACTTTCTGACCTGGACTGAAGGAAACGTCACGATGAATTGCATTGTACCTCTCCTCCGAAGCTTTTTGACTTTCAGTAATGTTATGACGGGCAATCTGTCTGGCCTCCACCAGGTGTTTTGACAGATAGGCCATTCTTTGCTTGACATCATAGGGCATGGTTGGAAGTAACACAGCATCTAGAAGTAGTAACGGTTGTTGCCCATACACCAAGTAGAATGGAGTTGTACACACAGATTCTTGGTGCGCGGTATTGTATGCGAACACCACATGCGGAAGGAACACATCCCAATCACTGTGCTGAGCATTTACGTACATCGATAGCATGTTAGCCAATGTGCCGTTAAATCTTTCCGTGAGGCCATTGCATTGTGGATGGTAAGAAGTAGTAACCTGTTTGGTCACTCGTAACAACTTCAACAAATGCTTTCACTGTATGCGACATGAATGCCGAACCACGATCACTGAGGAATTCTCTTGGAGGGCCATGTCGAAGAACCATATTATTCACTAGAAATTCTGCGACCACATCTGCAGTGCAAGTTGGCAATGCAGCAGCTTCAACGTAATGAGTACCATAGTCGGTACATACAAGCACATATTTATTATTACTAGAACTTGCTGGAAAAGGACCCAGAAAATCCATAGCAATTTTCTCAAAGGGTTCACCAACAGGAATCGATTGCAACAAGCCTGCAGGTTTGACTGGTGGTGATTTTCTAGTTTGACAAGAAATGCAAGACAATACATATTTCGTGACACAGTTAAACAAATTAGGCCAAAAATATCTGGCTTTAATCCTTTCCCAAGTTTTACGGATACCTAAATGACCCGAACTAGGTTCATCATGACAAGACTGCAGTACCACACTCCTTAAACCTCTAGGAATAACCAACAAATTTCTCACACTCTTACGATCTTTAAGTCGTTTATACAAAATTCCGTCAGACAACAAAAAATCTTGTGAAAAATTTGGATTCTTTTCCAATTTAATAATCAAAGGACCCCACTTTATGTCTTGCTTTTGCAATTCCACCAGATTCATTAATGATGCAACAAACACTTCTGGGTTAAGTATTTCTTGATCTTCTATTGGGTAACGAGACAATGCATCTGCATCTTTATGTCATACACCTTTTCTTGGTTGTACGTGATAGTCAAATTCTTGCAAAAGTAAAGACCATCAGGTTAACCTCATATTCGGAACTTTCAAGGTTTTTAACCAGAGAAGAGCGGAGTGATCCGTAACTACAACAAAAGGTCTACCATACACATATGGACAAAATTTATTTAACGCCCAGACTACACATAAACATTCAAGTTCAGAGACAGTGTACCTAGTTTCTGCCGGAATCAAAGTACGACTCGCGTAGGCTACTACCTTAATGCCATCATTATGTGGTTGAACAACTACTACAACCAAACCCATGCCACAACCATCTGCCAAGAAGGAATTTTCTTACAAAGCCAGACCATCCAACCCTGTTCCTCCTCCCTCCACGCACAACGCTTATGTACTTGACTGGATCGCATCTTCTGACTGACTCACACAAGCGGAAATCATCTCCCCTCACCTCACCTTTACCAAGTAAGAAGAGACGCACTTCCTCTTCGCTCGACCTTCAGAGCCTGCTCAATGCCGTCCTCCACCCTAATGAGGCTCTCGACTCAGCTGCTGTCCTTGCCGCACACCAACACAATCAACCACAAGTTAACTTCGAGCGTCAACCACTCGACCCATACGAAGACTCCTTTCAAGGTGATACTAATTCATGAGTGACGGAATAAATACTCTTTTTTTCAAAGTTCATCACCCGTTTGTTCGTGATGTGCTAATTTTCGAAAGACAATTTTAAATTTCACGACGTCTTTCTTCTTCAGGCTTTCTTGTTGTCATTCGTTGGCTGTCCTCACATCGTAGTGCTTGATTTATGGAGCCTCTTGAGTTCGGCGCCCGCGACCACTGATCTCTATGGCGTGGGAGGTGTGCGTTGTTGGCGGCGTTGTTGATTTTCCATTTTTTATCTAGTAGGCTCT
>JAHWFP010231014.1:57542-73169 GCA_023313725.1 Lithobius niger
GATTATTGCGACTTTTACGGCATAAGCACAGCAAGGGCTACTGTCCCAGCATGGGGGATGGAGCGCAGGGTCCTAAATTAAAGGGGCCTAACCTTAATACTGCTGGTAATTTGCTGCCACCAGCGATGGAAATTTAACCGTTTATCAAGAGCTAAACTAAAAATGGTTTACATATTTATTTACACTTAAACAGTTAATCGACTAGCAAACGAACTGAAGTTAAAAACTCCTGGTTTTTATTATAACAACAGAGAATATAAAAATGACACTTTACATTTAGTTTGCACGGAAGCTTTTGAAATAAAGTATTTAAAAAGCACTAGTTTGAATTTACAACATGTAATTCGTTTTCACAAGTTTTTACTAAAACGACGTTTGTGTTTCAGAATAAAACATCCACTTAATTTTTCGAATAGAAAAAGCAATACTGAACGCTCCGCAGAGTCGTCCGCAAGATTGAACAGCCCAGGCTGGTTACAATCTATCAAACAGTATGTTTCAAACACGCATGAAAGATCAACCGTTTCACAGTTTTGTTTCTAAGTGATAAAACAGAGCCTTAAACCTCCCAGAGTTGCTGTTTACAAGTCAACTCCTCAAATTATAAAAGCCTCGGCTACTTATAAAGTCTGTCTGGAGTGAATAACCAATGAATCCCACACAAAGATCAGACCGTCAGTTATTTGAATTAAAATTTAAAACAAATAAGAAAGATTTTGGTTTTTAGTAAGAGAACCACTCTGACGTTATGGGGTGAGAAACCTAAGATGCCGCTACAGGCGTCACCACCATAATATTCCCTAGCTAGAGAGAGTTTTAAGTTACGTTTATGAACTAAAATTTAGACTTGGGGGGTCCTAAATTAAATTTTCAAAAGCTAACAACAAACATACGAACCACTACCATCGTGCCCGGCATGGCATTCCCCGGACATGGCGTCTCCACTCCCGACTGGCGTGACCCTTCTCTAGCTTGAGATCTGTGAGCTGTGCTAACTATGCATTCTGGGGCTGGAGTTTTATGCTGGAGAGGAGGGAAAGCGCGGACGTGGAGGATAGCTGCGGGGGTCTGATTGGCTGAGGGCCTCGAGAACAATGGAAAGTGGGAGGAGAAGTCGGTTGAACAAAGGGACTGGGTGCAGAGCCGTTTGAAGGAGTAGGAACATGTAAAACGGAAAAAGATAGGCCTGTTTTGAGTTTCACTCAATTGAACTTTCGGAAATGGCCTTTACTTTGTATTATTGGCTACGGATTGAATATTTACATGTTTGTAACGTGATTAGGCTCTTGTTAAAGCTTGATACTTGGCTTTGGGTAATGCAGAGAACATTACTATTAAATTAAACAAGCTTTTAACGGTAAACTGCAATGTTAAACACCACAACTAGTTTTGGCTGGGGAGGGGGGCAAAAAAGAGGTTTTCGAAGTTTTTGCACAGTTTGACTTTCGGAATTGCATGGAAACAGATCGTTGTAAGAATTCTTTTGGTTTTAATAGTAGTTCAAGCTATCAGTAGCATTTGGATGGGTCCAGTCGGGCTGAGAGGAGAACTAAAACAAACATATATACACTGAAAAATTCGTGTCCGGTAGAATGCCAGGTCGTGTTATGTTTATACGTTTGGACATATGGTAGCGTTTCTGGGGGCAAAAGATTATTATAAAAAGGCTAAATGAATGAATAGTTTAGTTTAATTATATGCTAAAACGCGTAAAGTTAAAGTGGAGGTTTGAACCTTAAAATTAACGGACAATGTTTGATCTAAGTGGAAATTTTTCATAGTAGTTGCGATCGTTCAAACACAATAAAAAATATCACACCTCAAAGATGGTTGTCATTATATGGACACAGGGTTCAGTACCTTTTCCCTATCACACAACTAAGCTAGTGTTTGGGCTTTATGCCCGAAAAATACGAGTAATAAAAGTACATAAATACAGAGTTCAAATAACAGCAATGGCGGCCATGTTGAAGGTGCGATGTGGTTTTGGGGTGATCTTCAAACGTGAATTACTGGTACTTCCGGGTGGAAAGTCCGGATTTGGGCTTCCCCAAGCATCTTGTATTTGGGCAAGCAATAGATTTTGAAAATTTGGAGTGATTCTGTCCATTAACAAAAAAACGGCCAGATGTGCCTCGGCGAGGCATTTGGATGCCTCAAGAAAAAAAATTTCAATTTTCTTGAAAAACAGGCGTTTTTCGGTGGCGCTCGTTTACAAGGGTTGCACTCTGGTCGTATCTGGAGAGCGAAAAAACCTCATGCAACTAAAGAGCACTCAGGAACTGAATGCAATTAAATTTACAGGTAGTATACATTTTCGTAAGACAATAGAAACCAATTTTAACCCCCCCCCCAAAATGTAGGTTTTTTTTTTTTGAAAAAGTCCAACCTAGGTGGATTTTTTCGGGTTTTATCGGTTTTTTTTCAGGCTTTATTGGGTTTTATTAAGTTTTGCTGTTTATTTACTTTTTTTATATGTGCTGAATTTTTTTAAATGTTTTATGCACTCAGTTCTGTGTCGACTCTGCGTATGAACTCCTTTTGGAATTCGGTTTAGTGAATTGGTATAGTTCACTAGGAAATATGATTATTAATCATCCCTTTATTCATTTTATTTCGCTCCAAGTCTAAACTAAGTGTTATCTCCCTTTAAATAAGTATATGGGTCGGTCGAAGATCAACTGTTAAAAAAATTATCTCCGTAACATCTTTTTTTCTATTACTAACCCCTAAAATAAAAAAAACCCCACTTAGTGGATTTAATACCGGGTATTTTCACGAGTGCTTTTGTGAAAAAACCCAGTGGGTTTTATTGAGCTGGGGAAAATCGCAAAAACCCTGATTAAACGAAAGTTGAGTCCTCGACCTTGAAATGCAGCCATTTAGTGTACTCCATACTGTGTAAACGAGCGCCACCGAAAAACGCCTGTTTTTCAAAATTTTGAAATTTTTTCCTTGAGGCACCCAAATGCTTCGCCGAGGCATATCTCGCCATTTTTGCAATAATGGTCCGATTCTTACAAACTCTTCGACATTCAATAGCCTGTCCAAATACAAGACTCGTGGGGAAGCCCAAATCTGGACTTTCCCCCAGGAAGAACCATTAAACTACGTTTGAAGATCACCTCAAACCCACCACATCGCACCTTCATCATGGCCGCCATTATGAAACTCTGTACTTTTGTATTTGTATTTTATCCTTTTCTTTTTAGGGCAAAAAGCCCGAACACACTAGCTTAGTGCATTTTAGGAGGAGCTTCCTCTGCGCAGGTACTGAACCACGAGGATTAGTACAGACAACAATTTGAAGTGTGATATTTTTTATTGTGTTTGTCGGCCGCAATCCATATGAAAAATTTCCACAACGATCAATTTTAACTTCCAAATTAAACGTTAAAACGTTCCCAGTTACTTAATGCGTTATAGCATCCTACTAAGCTAGTTTATTTAACCACATTTATCCTTTTATTATAATCTTTTTACCCCCAGAAACGCTATCATGTGTCCAAACGTACTACGACCTGGCATTCTACTGGACATGAATTTTCAGTGTATATATGTTTGTTTCAGTTCTCCTCTAAACCCGACTGAGACCTTTCAAACACTACTGATAGCTTGATCTACTATTAAAAACCAAAAGATGTTTATAAAAGATCTGTTCAAACCCAATCCGAAAGTCAAACTGTGCAAAAACTTCGAATCCTCAATTCCCCCCCCCCCCCCAGCCAAAACTAGTTATGGTGTATAACACTGCAGTTTACAGTTAAAGCTTATAAAATTTAATAGTAATGCTTTATGCATTACCCAAGCCAAAGTATTAAGCTTTAACAAGAGCCTATTCACGTTGCAAACATGTTAATATTCAATCCGTAGCCCATAATACAAAGTAAAGGCCTATTTCCCAATGTTCAATTGAGTAAAACTCAAAACAGGCCTATCTTTTCCTTCTTTACATGTCCTTACTCCTTCAAACGGCTCTGCACCCAGTCCCTTTGTTCAACCGACTTCTCCCACTTTCCATTGTTCTCCTGGCTCTCCACCAATCAGACCCCCGCAGCTATCCTCGACGTCCGTGCTTTCCCCCCTCTCCAGCATAACCCCCCCCCCCAGCTCAAAGCATCCACAGCACAGCTCACAGATCTCAAGCTAGAGAAGGGTCACGCCAGTCGGGAGTGGAGACGCCATGTCCGGAGAATGCCATGCCGGGCACGATGGTAGTGGTTCGTATGTTATAGTTTAGCTTTTGAAAGTTCAGTTTAGGACCCCCATATTCTAAATTTTAGTTTAAAACTTAACTTAACTCTCTAGCTAGGGAAAATTATGGTGGAGACGCCTGTAGCGGCATCTTAGGTTCTCTCTCCCCATAACGTCAGAGTGGTTCTCTTACTAAAAACCAACTTTTCCAGTTTATTTTAAATGGATTTTTAATCTAAACTAATTGACGGTTTGATCTTTGTGGAAGTCAAATTGAGACATATTGATGCCTAAGTGTAAAATTGCCGGGCTTTTTATTACTTAGAACAGTTCTCGAGGGAACTAAGGGAGGTTGATCTTTTTGTACTTGGAAAACTTAGAAACATAACTGTGGACGGTTGATCATGTAGAAACATACTGTCAGACTTTTATCAGTTGCGGCTGTTGAGTCTTGTGGGTGTCTCCGGGAGCACCTAATATTACTTTTTCTATTGTGAAAATTTAACTTTTATTCAAACCAAGTGTGTTTGTCTGATTTGTGAAATACTAAGTGTATATTCAACTTGTTGCTTTTAAATAATTTATTTCAAATGCTTTCAGAAGCAAAACATAATGTAAAGTGTTCTTTATTCTCTGTCGCAAAAATAAAACCAGGAGTTTTAAGCTTCAGTCGTTTGCTAGATTTGATTAATTATATTTTAGTGTAAAATAAATATGTAGCCCATCTTTAATTTTAGCTAGTAAAACAGTTAAATCCACCGTTGGTGGCAGCGATACCGACAGTTTAAGGTTAGGCCCCTTTAATTAGGACCGGCGCTTCATCCCCCATGCTGGGACAGTGTCCATGCTGTGTTGAATAACGTAAAAAGTCGTCATTAACACCGATTAACCTCAAGCTGAAACTCCACGTACACCATGGAAACCGGGGGCGTTACAAGCACCTAAGCCGTCGAAGCGTACGCCGTTACTACTGTTAGCGGCAAAAAGTGCCAAAACATTTCAGTTCCGGCAACAAGTTGCATATTGCACATAGAAGCTGTACACACATTGTAGTTTCCAAATCCGCTGGGAGACGCTCCCGGAAGTGATGACGTAATCCGTGATGGCATCATCAAAATGGCCACCATGCGACGTACTAAATGTCTATTATCTCCGGAATTAATCGATCAATCCTAACGTGCGTCCTATTGTTGGAAAGATAATTTAGTTTGCTAACAGAAATGCCTGAACAATGTATGCCACAAATCTATTAGTTTTGTTTTAATTCGAAGAAAAACATAATTTGACTGCTGTGTTATATGCTAATTCTCAATTATCTGCGGAACTAATCGATCAATCTTTTAGTGCAAACTATCGTTAGAAAAGTAATTTAATTTGCTAAAAGAAATACCTGAACAATGTATGCCACAAATCTATTAATTTCTGCGTAATTTGAAGGAAAACAAATTATGACGTCCTAAAAACGGCCGCCATATGATATACTGATGTATCTCCGGAACTAATAGATCAATCTTACAGTGTAACCTATCGTTGGAAAGATAATTTAATTTGTTAAAAGAATTGCCACAGGATTGTTTGCCTAACGTATAGTAGTTTTTGTTTAATATATAGAAAAACATATTACAGCGTCATAAAATTGCCCGCCATGCGATATTCTTTATCACCCAGCTTAGACAATCTCAGTACTATCCAACAATGCTTGTAACAATGCAACAAGCTTGATAGCTTCATCCCAGACCCGGAGTACTGCAATTTACATCCCAGGCCTGGAGTACTGACAACGACAAAGGGTCAGCACGCGCACAACAAAGAATGAATCGTGCTCACGTTCTTTTGTTCAGAAAGCTTGACAATGCGACTGTGCGTGCAACAATGTTTACACAAAAAAACGAATCCTAATGCCGATTTTCTCCTTCAGCGAACAAGGATGATGTTGCAATAAAAATACCAGTGAATGCTTGTTTTAGTTGCACCTGCGGGGCCTCGACATTGTTAATCTCAGTATTCGGAAAGCGGGTAAGAACCTATACGTAGTATCTCCGGAACGAATATATTTGTTATTGCAACATCTTCCTTGTTCGCTGAAGGGGAATATCGATTTTACGATTAGTTTTTTGTGCAAACATTGTTGCATGTACAGTCGCATTGTCAAGCTTTCTGCGCAAAAGAACATCAGCACGATTCGTTCTTTGTTGTGTGCGTGCTGGCCCTTTGTCGATCTTGGTATTCCAGGCCTGGGATGTAAATCCCAGTACTCCAGCCCTGGGATGAAGGTATCAAGCTTGTTGCATTGTTACAAGCATTGTTGGATCATCTAAACTGGGTGATAACAATATTATCCTGTGACCTATTGTTTGAAATATAATTCAGTTTGCCAAAAGAACTGCAAGGGCAATGTATGCCGTAAGTCTCTTTTGTTTAATTTGAAGGAAAACATAATATACACATAATTATTGCCACTTTATATGTGTAATTAAGGTTGGGTAAATTATTCTGTGGTACTTACAATGTGTTCACTTGTGCTGCAATTGATAATATAGATCATAACACAGCCTTCAGTACATCGGCAAATTCATTCCATGGAACAGGTATGCCTCATCTTTCACCCACCAGAAGGTATGTCTATGACAACCAGTCTCAACCTACGACTAAAATTGTTCACGTGATACACTGCTACCAATGGTAAATTACACCAACGTAGGAAAAAATCATTGATGCACCCGTGGAAATGATGGACTGGTCAGAAACCACCAGAAGCAAGGCTGACCACGAAGGTAAAGTGTTACCCTAGGTAGCCTTCCATTCCCGTCAAAACATCCATGAAAGTTTCAAAGGTAAATGCACATAAATTCTGTTCCCGCTACTAGGATATGTGAATTCCTCATCCATGGTTCGCCATGCCATGAACATTATAATACGCATTCTTAAGAAAATTAATACATCACAGACACCAGTTTAAGGCCGATCAACCATCACAAAGCTGCACATAGAAATGGCTGTAATTTCAATGATTGGTTGTGAGTTAGCAGGTAGTGGCTAGAAAGAAAACTTTGTTCAAGCCTGTGTTGCAACACCAGGAAAGGCAAACAGCATTCTGAAGTCATCGCATGTAAAACAAAATAGGTACGCACACAAGGTTAGCATCGCAAGCTTTTATAATCTGCAGAGTGAGGTTATCAGAATCACATGACATTTCAGACAGTTGTTTAAGGAGAGGTAATAAGAATCGGCTGAATTGATATTCTGGGATGGATGACAACTGCTGGGGTAACGTAGCCTCCATATACTTGCAAGTGTACTAAGAGAGGTACGACTGTTAATGGGTTTTTTTTTATTGTAAGCCTGGCCCGAAGCCATGCACCCAGGTACGAGATGTTATATTAAACAATGACTTTCCTATACACTTCCGAGTGCCTGTGAAGGCCACTGCTCAAGTGATCCACTGTGAACAATACGACACAGCTTAATAATTTACCGTTTCCAAAAGAACCACATATAAAAGAGCAATAATTACATGCGCATTATGTTTTCCTTCACACTAAACAAAAACTAAAATATTACGGGATACATTGTTCAGGCATTTCTTTTAGAAAGTTAAATTACTTTTCCAACGATAGGTCGCACGATAAGATTGATCAATTCGTTCCGGAGATACGCGAGATTTAGTATATTGCATGGTCGCCATTTTGAGGACGTCATAATGAACTTTCCTTTAAATTACGCACAAACTAATAGATTTATGGGATACATTAAGTCAGCATTTCTTTTAGCAAATTAAATTATCTTTCCAACAATAGGTCGCATGATAGGATTGATCAATTAGTTCCGGAAATAATTGAGATTTAGTATATCGCACAGCAGTCATATTATGTTTTTCTTCCGATTAAACCACAACTAATAGATTTATGGCATACATTGTTCAGGCATTTTTTTTAGCAAATTAGATTATCTTTCCAACAATAACGATAGGATTGATCAATTAGGTTTGGAGATTAATAGAGATTTAATACTTCGCATGGTGGCCATTTTGATGACGTCATTACGGCTATATGTCATCACTTCCGGGAGTGTCTCCCGGAGGATTTGGAAACTACAACATGTGAGCAGCTTCCATGTGCAATATGCAGCTTGTTGCCGGAACTGAAATGTTTTTGCACCAACAGTGTGTACTAGTGGCAAATAATTATACTGGCTATTGTTCAAGTTCTTTCTTAAATTTGAATTAAATTCTGCGGGTAACGGCTCTCGTGTTGTTTTGTTTTTGGGGGGGTCTAAAAAAGTAAAAAACATAAATGCAGAAAAGTTACTTGGCCAATTTGCTGAATAAGCCTTCAAAAGCCGACAGGAATTGCTAATTGTCCCTCTGAACCCTTCCACCCCACTAGTTGCACCACTGCATACATGCATTCCAGAGAACCACTTAATTAACTCTTAGTGGCCTTACATTTTAATGGTAGTGATTCAAGCTATATCAAGCATCCTTTCAGTTAGCCTAGGCTGAAGTTAGCTTAGTTTGGTTTGCTGATCAGTCAGGGTCAAGTCATGCGATGCCTCTTACAGTTCTTTGAAACCAGCATATCCGCATGATGCAACATCAATCACAATATCTTGCTCAGATACATATGTTAATGATACTGACTGCGCACCACATTCGAGGTGTTCCATACATTCGTAAAGTTTAGCTGAAAGATATAGTGTTACTGTAAAGTTAAGATGACTATTTGGAGTTATCTTTACAGTTTATCCTCCTGAGACACGTGGTCCTAGTAATGAAACGGAATCATCCGCAGACCGGGGGGAGGGCGGGGCACTAATCCCTCCCTCGCCGTCTCCACCAACCAACCAGAAGGCCCCCCCCCCTCCTCGCCCCATTTTCCTCCCATCACCCCATCGCAAAAGCCGAGCAAACCACCTCCTCCCCAAGTCTCGAAATAAGGATTTTTTCATGCTCGTTGCAAAATGCGCCACGAGCAATCTTCACCTCGTGGCAAAAATGTTCTAACTCGTGGCAGTGGTGTGTAAACTTCCACCGGAGCATATTTTCTGCGATTATTAATTCGCAATGAACAATCCTTAAAAAGTCAGGTAAAATTAATTTGGTGGAGGTGGGAGGATGCAACTACCGGTAATATAATGCAATATAGTAAAATGTCCATTTCCAATTGACACCGGGTTTACTTTTATTTTGAGAACTTATTATTTTTTTAGCATTAAAAGCAAGGCCTACGATTACAAGCATCAAACCATCTTCAACTACTTGACCATGGTTAAATTCTGTGAGATAAAGAGCTTTCTGCGCTAATTTCTCATTAATGCGCATAGCTTATCATTGTTCAGCGAAGCTCTCCATTCACTATTCACCCGCTTCACGATACTGAAACGTCTTTCTACGGTTGACGTGGGAAAGGTTTTGTTTTTAGCTGGCTTTTTTTTTTATTCCCTTGATCATCTTAAGAGTTTACATTCAAAGTAAAGGAAGAAAAAAATAATGCTATTCACTATTAAAGAGTTTTGAACTATATTGTAAAAAAAATCTCTAATAGTTATATATATATTTTTGCATGCTACTTGATTATAACCTCGAGGTAAACAGTGCCACGAGCAAAGCTGATCCTCGTGGCAGTCGCAAGCACTTTCATGTTAATTGCCACGGGCTATTTCGAGCCCTACTGGGCTCCTTCCCCTTCGTCCCTTCCCAACATTCCGTACTCTGCAAGTCTTTCAGTCGCCCACACTCTACCCAGACTTGCTCCAAGGATTTGTCCCCTGCTCCAAACATACCACAAGGGAAATCTTCATGTTCTTTCTCACTCTCCTCTCAACCATTGATAGACAAATTCAATCCATACACCAACTGTACAAGTTTTCACGGCCTTCTTTTTTTAGTTGTGTGATTCGATTTGGCGTTTATGGTGCTTGCATAAAGCCGACTACTCACATACTCAGTCAAGGCCTGCCCCCATTATACGAAACCGGCCAGCTTGCAGCAAACTCCATACGAGCGACATGTGAGTGAGACAGTCAAGCCTTGCCACGCATGATCATCTTGATCGCATCTCCTCAGTCTAAAATCTTTCAGCTAGCGGGGTCAACTCGCTCAGCGTACTCTGCTGGCAACTGCAACAACAGTTTCCACTGCCTTCCATATTTATTCGTATACTCTAATCTAGTGCCTTAGTGAGCCACACTCCTTTTGATGCTGTGGCTTCATATTATGTACTATGTGTATTCTTTGCTAATGATAGTATATTTCCGTCATGCTAGTTACTTTCATGTATAGTCTTGCCCTTGGATATGAGTGGTCAAGGGGGCTGAGGCCTTGCCTGCCACTAGGGTGGCTGCTAGCTGAGGTGGCTCATGTGATATACTGCAGGATGTACCTTGCTCACCTGTGATGGGTGCTGGCTGCAGCTCAGGGTATAAAATGACCTTTCAGGCCCCTTAAGCCTCACTCTGGGAGTGTAACGGCGGGTGCTATGACGGGTAGGTGCTTGTAACATGCACCGACATCTGGTGTACTTGGTTGCGGAGGTTAAAACTTCCAAATTACTGTTTTGACTTTAGCGGTAAAACATAGCTTGGGGTACTGGCCCGATGAGGGAATAGTGATAGCATAAGCCTGGGCTTTCTAAGTATCTTAATCAGTACTAGTCGCTGCCACCAGGTGGGTTATGTATTTTAATGTCAGTTAAAGTTTCCTAACTTTAAAACTAACCATTATTCGGAAAGGTGTCCTGTCATTTAAATTCTTGGCTTAATATTTAACAGGGCAAAGTAAAATCATTTACAATTCAACTACTTTTATAGTAAGAGTTGATTTGTTTTCTCTTGTAACACCCCCGAACCCAGCACCTAGACTAGTTACGGTTGTTATTGAATTATGGTCCCAGGTTCAAAATTTGCTCCACCAAGAACTCGCTTTAAAACTTTGTGTAACAAAATAAACACTTTTATTAAACAATAAACCTACTATGTTAGTTATGTTATTTGTCCACCTAAGTTGTACAGTAAGCACCTTAGTTGCTTGAAATGCACACAATGTATAGTTTGCTCTAGGCCTAATGGTGTAAATAGAATCTTCACTATATAAATAAATTAAAGCCTTAAGAGCACCAAATTCATAGCAGCCACTACTATAGGCTATGGTAGAACTTTTACTGAGTAGGCCGGCTACCATTGCATTATTTGCATAATTTATTGCGATGTAAATCAACATAAGTGGAAATACAGGACAATTCCTATTAACTTCCCACTTAGAAAATTGCAGGCAATTACCTGTTAAAGTTAAGTCGGCTCAAATTCGATAACGAATTAATAAATCCTCAAGAGGCTTAAGTTCCTCTTTTTCCCTGAATTAAATACAATTTCCGTCCCAACTCAGGTTAACTACTTCTGTTACCAGAATAAATATTCGGCCTTTTGAATGTCACACATTATTACCATAAGTAGGCTACATACAACCAACAAAAATTGTAGCAATAAATAGTAAATAGCTAGCTTCTTTAAATAAGGCACTGCTAAATAACGTGTTGGAAATGTGGTTATTTCTCATGCATTGGAAAGTCAACATATTAACGAAATTCTAGTCCCTTCCTAATATATCAGCCCTAACAAACGCTAGTCACCATCAACAAGTTTACTTTTTTTTTCTACTCACGCTACCGGTCAGCGTCGAACAAACGGCGTTGAAAATGACGAAGTTCAGTACAACGAATGGGCCCCGTTCTCATGAAGCGACGAAATGGCAATAGACAAAAGCGGCGGCAACAACTCCATGCAGAAACGAGTGAACAGTTCCATTTTTTTTTTTGCACTGGTAATCTTCATTGCCATGACCACAACGAATGAAGAAAGCTGTTGAAGACTAATGAACAGGTCATCTTGCTGCCGAAGTTCAGGCTAGGAATTCTATTTGACGTTTAGGATCGACATTTCTTACGTGTTGTTCAACCAAATTTGGTGTCCGTCGAAGGTCTTCAGGTGGAATACGAAAGTGCTTATTGCCAAACACTTAACGAAATTAAGCTACTCTACATTCTTGGAAGAAGAGATAAAACTTTACGGACCCAACATTTAGACGTTTAACAACCTTGAAGTCATTTTGGCAGTGTCAGTCTCATCAAACACGGAACGCACGCACGCACATGGTCTTCCAGCACTGGTCACAGCGCCGCCTCGTGATGATTTTCAAGCTGACGCTATAGCGCTTCCACTTTCCGTCCACACGTAAAACGAAACCGACACTTAAAGCGTTATTAAGCAGATTTTAGTTATATTCTTTCCCTAACTCAAGCAAAAATAATGAAAAAAAATAGTAATAATGAACCAATTACATTTTATTACACACATTAAACGGCGATTGCAAGGAATGTTGGTTTTTCAACATTACACATTCCCCCACCCACCAGTGAGTGACCTCACTCACGTTCTTTTCCCTTGGAGGTCAGCAGTTGCTTCGGGTCTCTAAGCCTTTATCCTCTTTTAACTGCAACATTCTCCGTCGGATCATCGCTAGACTCACTATCATTATCAGAATCCTGGGGAGGTTCAGTCACTATGTTTAATTGCTCTATCTAGGGTTTAAGCTCTTGGACGTGATACGTACCCTGTAAAGCTTTCCCTGAGTGACGCTCTTTCTGTTTCATTGTCACCGGAGAACACATTTCACTTACCAAGTACGGACCCTGCCAACGTGGTGCGAGTTTTTTCATGAAGCCTATCGCCTTATCGGAAAGCCAGTGAGCCTTTTTTAAGACCAGATCACCTACTTTGAATGAAACATCTCTATGCTTTCTATCGTAGTAGGGTTTCTGACGTTGGGCTTGAGCATCTATATTGCGCTGTGCTTGGTTTATTGCTTCCCTCACTTCGCGAGTTACTATTACAGCCCACTCACTCACTTTAGACGATGGGTTCTCTTCTGCAATCATAGCTTGAGGATCACAGGGTAACCGCATTTCCCTGCCAAGCGTCAAGAATGAAGGTGAGAATCCCGTGGTCTCTGAGGTAGCGGTGCGAAATGCCATGGCCAAATACGGCAAAATTTCGTCCCATTCTTTATGCCCCTCATTGGAAGTTATCATACTTCTAACCGTTTTGACTGTCCGTTCCGCTAGGTTTGACTGTGGATGGTAAAAGCTTGTGTTCTTTCTCCTTACACCAAACATGCTGCACATCCTTTTGAAAATCCAGGATACAAACTGCTTCCCATGGTCAGAAACGATGGTCAGTGGGACACCATACCTAGGAAAGACTTCCTTAACCAGACACACTGGCAACTGCTTGGGCTGTGGCTTTCTTTATCGCAAACAGTTCTGGCCATTTTGTCAGATAGTCTACAACTATCAGCATGTACTGGTTTCCTTTCTTACCTTTGGGGTAAGGGCCAGCGAGATCAATAGCAAGAGTATCACCGGGTCGAGGAAGATGCTTTGGCGACATCATAAAGCCACGAGGGAGGATATTTTCAGATTTGTGCAGTTGACATTGATGGCATGCACGTACATACCCTGCTACATCCTTACTCATGCCGAACCAAGTGTAGACTGTTCTGATTTTTGCCAGAGTCTTCGCTGTTCTCAAATGACCTCCTGCTAATGAGTCATGAAATGCTGCGATCACCCTACTCCTCCACACTTTAGGAACTATGGCACAATAGGATGTAATACCATCAGGAGTTTTAAACTTCTGTATGCTATCCCATTTCACTGTCTGCCAACAAGGAGATTACTTTCCTTCCCAATTTGTTTCGAGGAGGCTGTTCTCCACTGAATCAACAAGCAAAGCGTTGCATCTTGCAACTGTGCTTCACCTATTTGTTCGAGAGGAGGGGATTCTACGGCTCGCAATATTGCATTAACTGACGATTCGGTCATTTCCAGTATACGCGACAATGCATCCGCAACCAAATTTCCTTTTCCTGGGTAATATACCACTGAAAAGTCGAAATGCTGGAGACGCATCGCCCACCTGGTTAACCGTCTTGTCGGATCTTTTGCAGATTTTAGCCACTGTAGCGATCTCTGGTCGGACAGCACTTTGAACTTTGTACATTCAACGTAAGGCCTCATTTCTCGATCGCCCAGACGATTGCCAAACATTCACGTTCTGCAGCCGCATACGAACGTTCCTGTTTCGACAGAGCCCTGCTCGCATACATTATTGTCACGAGCTTTTACCCTCTTTCTCTTGCAACAGCACCGCGCCTAAGCCTACGGCACTTGCATCTGTTTGAATTACGAATGGAAGAGAAAAATCTGGAGCTGCCATTACCGGAGAACTTGTTACCAGGTCTTTCAGTTTTTGAAAAGCTGCCTCGCAAGCCTCGGACCATTTTAGAGGACCTCCTTTATCGAGAAGACGATTTAATCTTTCTGCTACATGACTGTACCCCTTTAAGAATCTCCTATACCATGATGTAACCCTTACAGAAATATTTGGTCACGAGAGGGGTCAAATTGGGATCTTTGTGGGGTCTACAGTAGACCCCACAGTTGGTCCCAACTAGACCCCCTATTGAAACATACGGGACCTATTCAGGGCTTTGTGACCTAATCTTTGGCCCCAATTCGTGACCAACAAAAATCCACAGTTCAGCAGATTCTTTGAATTGACCCCGGGTTGTGACCAATCAAGGGCCTAATGCTGATTTGTCTCAAATTAACCCCAGTTTGTGACCTAAAATGGGCCAAGAAGATTACAGTTATTTTGGCCCTAAATTGATCCCAGTATGTGACAAAAAAAAGGCACAGCTTTTTCCTTGATCCCAGACAAAAGAAAAAGTGACAGTTGGTATTTGAATTCTGTTATATTATTTTCATGTTAGGTACCATTCCTAAGCTAACTTAAGCTACATTATTACATTATTTATGACACCACATCACACACTTGACACTAGCACTATGTACTTAACCCTTCACTTACCTACTCTACCATCTGCCCTTGATGCACTGACATGTTTTGTTCTAGTCAGTAAATCTTATATAGGCACTTTTCCTTACCAGTTTAAAGTTATGGATGTTAACATTTCCATTAATTGATTTTTTAGTAAACTTAAGGACGGTTTGACTTTGTTTTAAATAATTAATTGGCATTAACTGTTTTAAACTTTTGAAGGCATTTTTTACATACATAAAATCTACACAAAATTAAGGAAGGGTCGCAGTTTGATATTCTCAACATTAGACTGAACTTGGCTTCCATTAAAAAACTTATTAAAAGAGTTAGCTTCCAAACATATGTTTGTATGTGCAACACATTTATAATTAAACAAACTGGTAACTAAAATTAGTTACTGTTGTAACGGCGGACGCTACGACGGCTCAGGTGCTTGTAGCGCCTCCGGTTTCCTGGTTTGACACGGAGATTCAGCTTAAGGTGTTGCGGGGATTATTGCGACTTTTACGGCATAAGCACAGCAAGGGCTACTGTCCC
>JAHWFP010231015.1:0-14479 GCA_023313725.1 Lithobius niger
GATTGGTCGTACGTTTTTAACAGGAGGTGACAAAGGGAGAGGGAGGGAGCACAAATTTGCGCCCCCCCCCCCCCCCCCCCCAAATAAAAGAAACATTATTTACGTTCACTGCGAAAAAGCTATTCAACCGACGAATGTATCGCAAACAAACCAAATCCCCAAAAAAAGATCGAATAGCCCCGCCAAAAAGTCTAGACTATACCTCCCTGTAGGGCAACACAAGCGAACACAGGAAGCAAAACTAAATTCTCCCAAGTCATTTCGCGCTGGCAGCGCCGACAGCGGTAAGTTGTTGCTCTACAGGTTCGTGTATATTTCAAGGTGTTTGCGCCCTGGCCACGAGACCAGTGAATCATGAAAGGATCTTTGCCGTCACCTGGGTCGTGTGTTTGGGCTACATTACTTTCTGTCCATCCACAAACAAACGGGCCAGGTAAGACGGAGGGGCGTGGGGAATAGTCACACCACTTCATCGCATTGTTGCCATTAAAAAATCATAAGCAACTTCCTTGGGCTTCAAGTGGAACTCCCAAAAGTGTGTATGAAGAATGGAACTATGGCGAGGGGGGGGGGGGTTAAGAGGGAGGTGATAACTTCTCGAGAGGTTGAAGACGATACGCCACTATGGAACAATAAATCGTCTGAAAGGCGAAAAGTATAGTGACATAACTAAAACGTTTTAATAATATTGAGGAAAAAAAGGTAACTAAGTGGGAGCGAAGTCTAGACTGAGTTTGGGAATTCTAGGGCCAGAATTTTAGGTTTGGGACCGAAACAAACTCAGCCTACTTTGGGCCGAACTACGGATACTACCCTAACTAAGGCCCCCCCGCGCACACTACGGCCTGGTTGCTGCGGTTAAAGAGAATGCTTATGGTATATGTAGCAACGCGGACTTGGCTGCCGTAGCCAGACAGTCGCGGCGGCCACTGGGATCCCGGACGGCGTGCAGGCGGCCACAGGGCGACCATACTTGCTCCGCGTTCATTTTTCACCACGTGACCGAGAATTATCAAGGGAAAACGCCACGTGGCAGCGCGGCACGTCGCCGTGTTTTTTGGCCGCGACGACCACTGGCCGCACAACCTGGCCACCTAGTGCGCGGGTGACCTAAGGGTTCGTAAAAGGTTTCGGTAGCAAAAATTCCCCTAACTAGCAGACCTAGCAGGGGTCGAGGAGGACCAGCCGGGTGGCTGGCCCGAAGGCAACTGATTTTGCATGTTGGCTCCGTTTCTTAAACGGTTTGGTTACTCCTGGCAACTGCGAAATAACAAGGGTATTATAGGAAATCGAAACTTCTAGAAGGTTCCAGAGGCAGGAACCGGAAATGAAATTACAATCCATAGATAATTTAACCTATGACAGATGAAACAGATAAAGACGTAATGGCCCCAGTAAACATTAGCAACATACAAGATTTGCAACATTATTGCGGGTATAAAGCTCAGAACAATATAGTGTAAATTTCATCTCCAAAAACTCTTTGTCCAAATCAAGGCCTTTAATAGTAACCCCTTGGCGAAAACCTTTTTTTTTTTTTCACGGGAATATCACCCACTCTGAAAGGCCTTGCATAAACAGAAAATAAATTATATTTGGTCAACACTCCACGTCATTACCTCTCGTACATAAGGCCAAAACCCGTGCAAACCAAAGGGTTCAATGGGTTTTGTAACGAGCGCTAACCGCTTCCGATCATCCGGACAACACGAGGTACAAGACACAATGGAAGACTCAAGCCCTGTTTCAACAATTCAACAATGACCAACAAGGTCTATTTCACATCAACTGACACCGCACATACCCGCAAAACGACGGGCAGCTTGCACTTTAAGTCGAATCGTTTCCCAATGCCGTGTACGTAAGAATAATGGGTGTCGATGGGAGGGGTGAACTCCCGTTTCGCCAAATTCCATTTCGCCAAAAAAAAAAGCAGATTAACAGTTTTGCCCTCAGAGGCCAGTCCCGTTTCGCCAAATCCCGTTTCGCCAAAACGAATTTGACAAAATTTTACGCCCACAAAATTTAATTTCCTTATTGCTGTGTAATGGGGCTTTAAAAGGCAAACATTAAACAGAGAATAAGTCCAGTTGATTTATTAGCGTTTTGAAAACTGGCAATACAAACGGAAAAACGTGTGTTTTAAATATAATTGTTTAGAATGGTTGGGCGTCACTACGTCAATGCCAAGGTTCTCTTTTAAGAATAGTTAGTTATGCACGTGATGATTAACCTTTTCCAAACGGTAATTCCCGTTTTGTAGAATCCCGTTTCTCAGAATCAAAATATTCTTTAAAAATTTAACATAGCAGAAGTTAAAGAGGCATGCCTGATTGGAAGTAATTTTTGATTAGTTGTGGTTTCTGATGGTTGTGTGTTTAGCCGCAGCGAGCGCGGCAGCGCGAGCGAGGCACGTCATTTGAAACAAATTATTTTGCAAAATGGGATTCTGCAAAACGGGTGTTTGTCTATAAATGTCTGACCATTATCATGGTAGAAATGTTCGTGTTAATGTTTTAAATGTTTCGTTGCCTAAAATTTCGTGGACGATATTTGGCGAAACGGGATATGGCGAAACGGGACCCCGAAGGCAGAAGGGGTGCGACGTGCGACTATGTCGCAGATAATCTGGCACAGTCGCAGACAAAACGTGCCGTTTTGACCAAATTTCTGCCATTTCGCCAATTTTTGACCGATTTGGACATTCCAATACACCATTTTAATCGTCTCGACGAGACCTGTCCGTTGATGGAAGAGCCAGATCAATAGAATAAAGCACTGAAGAGTTATTCAGTAAAAACCAATAAATATGCAAGTAGCCATACGAAAAAACAGATTAGCTGCAGACAATTTTTCCCTGACAATTCTGTGGCGTTTTGACAAAAGGGCGTAAGTCCATTTTTGGAACAAAAGGAGTTATGTTAGACTTCGCTCCGTTTGTCAAATTAGGTTGACTGCTTGTGGACTTACCTCCAATGGACATATACAAAATAAGCTAGAAAATGCAAGGGTGGACTAACCTCTCTTTGTCAAAGCAAAGAGAATGTATAGACAAGCCATTTTTGGAATAACCTCAACAATGCCTAAAATGGACTTATGCCCTTTTGTCAAAATGCTACAGAATTTGTGTCGCAGATAGTGGCAGAAAATTCTGCTTTGGGGAACAGGACTGGCCCCTGAGGCAAACGCTGTTAATCTGCTTTCTTTTTGGCGAAACGGGATTTCACGAAACGGGACTGGCCCCTGAGGCAAAAGCTGTTAATCTTTCTTTTTGGCGAAACGGGATTTAGCGAAACGGGACGTAACCATGGAAGGGTGCCCCCCCCCCCCCCCTGAACGCATTCAAGCCACGGGGTTCAACAAGTGCTCAAGGCTACGATCTTCCCCTTCTGACTCCCGAGAGCAGCTCCAGTTAACAGATTTGTGCAAATAACAGTTTTCTAAAAATAATAATAATAAAAAAGGTACACAAGCATTTCAATACGTGTCACTTTCGAGTAGAAAAGGAGTGCTTACGTGATGGAGCAAAGCCATTTTTAACTGTTGCTTTTGTTTCATGCTGTGCTTTGCTGCGAGCAATCAGGCATAGCGGCAATGGTTCATACACGACGAAATTATTTCGTTGTTCCGTTTTCTCAAAAAAGAATAGCAAAACTGACTTGCAGTACAATTTAAAAAAACAACTCAGAAATGCTTGTCTTTAACAATTTTTAGAGTTAGAAGCACAATTTTTTTTTGCGTGCTCCTGTTACTTTAGCTGGGCTATGTTTGGAGATTTAGGGGGGGGGGGGGAGGGGGCAAATGACGCCATTGCGCCCCATTAATTCGAGCCTTGGGAAAATTGGTTTTATAGTTTGAGTCATGAGAAACAGTTCGTTACTTTTTTATTTTTTTATTTATGCTTCTCCCCTCAAATTTTAACCATGACTGTGTAAACCTGTAATTTGACGAAATGGCTGGGCCTAAACTTTAATTCTCCCTGAAGTTACACAAGTATAGTATATTATAGTAGGAGTTAGGGCGTGTTAGGCAACATGACCTTCTCGCTCACCGAACGCTTTTTGCTAGGTGTAAGTAAAATTTCATATAGAAACCTAAAAATTCTGCTTACCGCTTCTTCTGGTTCTTTCTGCTTTCGAGGAAGGGAAAACTAGAAGAAAAGAAGGAACACTGCAAATATACAAACAAACAAAAAAGACAACACAACGTTAAGAATGTATGAAAGTTTATCCTCGATTCAAAGAAACAAACAAAAAATGAAAACCATTTCTTGCAGACAAACAAAAGATGAGAATTTAAAAATCCCGACATGTCACTTCTTCAAAATTTTGGTTGTCATTCTTGACGTGAAAAAAAACAAAACAAAAAAAAATCGATTGTACGTCAATTTCACTTAGTAAATACGAAATTCCGAATCTAGTTCAACTGTAATTGCACACGTCTAGTTTTCGGAAAAGAAGGGACGATAAAATATTTTTTTTTTTTAAATGATCAACTTTGACGTGGGGTAAATGCTGGGGGGGGGGGCCAACTAGAGAAACAGAAAAATATAGCAAAACCGTTTTTCACGAGGAAAAAAATCGGAAAATGAATGTCTTTTCAATATTTACACGTGTCTGTTGCAAAACTAAACCCATACAGGAAACCCAACTGGGAGGAACGCATGAGTATAAGTTGTGTAAGTTTAAGTATAGTCATACAATCTACTACTATAATTCCTTACAAGCAGTGGCCAACCAAGGATATGTACTGGGGTTGGGGGGAGGTGCGGGGGAGGGCGAACCACGAATTGCAATTTTGAATGGGTCCGCGAATTAAGTTAAGGGGTCTAAAACGTGGGGGGGGGGAGAGGGGTTACTTTAAGTCCCGTGCACGGAGCATAACTAGTGGTGAGGGTGGGGGGGACGGGGCGATTCCCCCTCTGTAATATTTTGAAGGCTTATTCGGCAAATTGGCCAAGTCACTATATATAGTTGCATAGCAGAAAAAACCTTGACCATCCTGTAGAAACATTTTATTTTTAAAAAATAAGTTTCTAGTTATGAAAAACTGAAAGATTTACATTACACATTTTTTATGCGTATAATGCAGTAATGCAGTCAGCAAAACTGATTTTATAAAAAATGTTTCCAAGGTCACTTTACAAGGCTAGAAAAGAGCAACAATGCGTCAGCTTCTGGGCCCCGGATCCCGCAGTGGGAGCTCACAGCGGTCCCACAGAGCCCCTAGCTTATATTGGTTTTCCCTCCACACTATTCGGCTAAATGGTTAGTGTTGCCCCCTCAACTTAAGACCTTAATTACGCCACTGGAGCCCTGTAAAACATCTCAGATTCAGCAAAGGTTGTGCCTTTATTAGGCAGTTTCAAAATAGTTTCAAATGCAATAATTGCCTCATTTTTGTACTTTAGCCAAACTTTACTCTTCAATTCGGTTCTTGGGCACTACGCCCCCCCCCCCAACCCGCCCTCACCGCTTGTGCCACTGACCCAGCGGACAGAAAGTTAACATTTATTTTGAACATAGCAGTTACGAATAAATTCTTCGCGCTGCTCGCTGGACTATATTAGCATTTTCACTGATACAAGAAAACAAGAGGATGCCGCGACTACCTAGTCGCAACCGATCTTCTGTCTACTTCCGCCACTTTTTCAAGGATGATGTGCAGGTGCACACCTCTATCACGCATTGCAACATCGATATCTGTTATATAATCTAAATTGACGGTTAAACGTGTGTTAGCTTTTAGACCTAGTTTTAGATAAGGCCTTATTTTCAGCTTTCAGGTCTAATTTTTTTTTTACCGACCGTTTTAATTTCGTAATAGCAGCTAACGGAGAACTGAGTTCGAGAGTAGACCTATTCATTCACGTAACACGGTGTCGAGACTAATGTATGGCGTTAACAAAATCCTTTTTTTTTTTACGGTTGCGTGTCGTCCTATAGTGGTTAAATGCGACGATCAAATGTTATTATTTCATTGAGTTACGTCGAGAAAGCCTATTCGCTATGAGGAAGCAACGGTGTTTAATTTACGATGTTTACTATGAGTCCACTTGACCACCACTGAAAAATACGACGGACGAACGGACAAAGTCGTTGCTACAGTCGTCACAGCTTTCGCTGATATAAAACAAAAAACAAAAAATTTCAATTCCCGGGATACATTCCCATCCCCCCCACTAAATTCATGGCATCTCGGCACCGGATCGCGAACCGCCGTCCAGCTGTAGGACCTCCGTTACCATGGTAATTGATTAAATGCATCCCTACGAATGCTCGAGCACGCGCGCGCTAATGACGTGAAACACTATAGCCTTTCGTTTAATGCTCTGGTAAACACTTCACCAGTTCCCATTGCCAAACCACGAATTCGAGATTCTTATCAACTCTCGCACAAAACATCAAATCGACGAGATTAAATGCGCATCGCCATCTGTTGACAGACGTTCATAAACCGTGGTACTTTCCGAGTGCATAAAGGAGAACGCGGAAGAATGGCGACGGAGTGTCCGTATACAAGGTGGTCAACAAATCTGGTCACAGCAAACACCTCAGGAAGGGTTGGTCATCGAAAGGTACGGTTGATTGGCTGAAATATGTCACATGTGGCGACTGCCATGGCATCAACCGGAATGACCTTGAATCACCATACCAAGGTCATTCTATTTTTATTTTGGAAACCATAAGAGATACAACATAAAAGTCAATTGCAAAGTTGTGCGGGCTGACAAAATAAACCTCATACAGAAAGCAAAACTGAAACCACTCCATAATTACGAAACAAGAAAGACATTGCAGTGAAGCTAACAAAGGATAAGCAACCAATGCGTACCCCTTGTTTCCCAACAGACTCATCCAAGATTTATTGCAACATGTACTATTAGCATTAGCAGAGTAGTGCTGAACTGAAAGTCATTTCGTAATTATGGAATCATGGTGAAAGCATACCAACTCTACCACGCAATTAAAAGTAAAATACGCCTACAGTATTAGTACAGCAAGGAAAGTTGTTTCTCTGCAATGCCGTTCTTGTTTTGTTCGTAGCTCCCGCAATTATGAAGCTATTTCAGTTCTGCTTTCTGTAGGAGGTTTATTTTGTCAGCCCGCCAAACTTTGCAATTGACTTTTATGCCGTATCTCTTCGGGTTCAAAAATAAAAATTGAATGACCTTGATAGGGTGATGATATGGAACTCGGCACATGTGACATTTTTCAGCATATCAACCTTACCTTTCTGCGACCAATACCCAATGAGGTGTTCGCTGTGACCAGACCTTTTGACCACCCTGTGTATACGAACAAAAAAAGCTAAGCAATGCTACAAACAAACAAAAAACACGACGTTTCGAAGTTACAATCACCTCGTCATCAGGTGAACTAAATCCAGAAAGGTTTCGTCAACATGTTAAAAAATACTGTTCATGACAACTTCAGCATAGGGTGGTAAAATGTTTAAGTAAAACATAGAAAAAACGATTAAAAAGAACCTAGGCTTAACCAGGGCAAAACAGGTAAGCATAAGGGGAACCAATCAACCTTAACCCTTGGGAATACAGAGGAGAAGTGAAGTCTGGTGGCTGGTGCGTCTGTTTAAATACTATTTTGGTAGGAAAGGGGGGGGGGGATTTGTCTTACTGTTTGAAGCAAACCTACAGATTCCAAGCCTGTGTAGAAGCGAGACGCGTTCCTTGATGCACCTTGGGACTCCTAATCCTGTTTTGCCCAGATTAAGCTTAGGTTCTTTTTAATCGCTTTTTTTAATGTTTTACTAAAAATAGTTTACCTACTTGCCAAAATTCGAGCACTTCTAGGTCACATGCCGAAATTCAGGCACTTTCCAGGTTGTACGCCGAAATTCAGGTCGTTCCAGGTCACATGTCGATATTCAGGCACGTCCAGGTCGCACGCCGAAATTCAGGCACTTCTAGGTCGTAAGTCGATATTCAGGCGCTTCCAGGTCGCACGCCGAAATTCAGGCACTTCCGGGTCGCATGTCGACATTCAGGCACTTCGGGGTCGCACGCTCATATTCAGGCACGTCTATAGGTCGCATGTCGATATTCAGGCTCTTCCGGGTTGCACGCCGAAATTCAGGCATTTCTAGGTCGCATGTCGACATTCAGACACTTCCGGGTCGCATGCCGAAATTCAGGCACGTCTAGGTCGCATGTCGACATTCAGACACTTCCGGGTCGCACGCCGATATTCAGGCACGTCTAGGTCGCATGTCGACATTCAGGCACTTCTAGTTTGCATATCGCCATTCAGGCACTTCCGGGTCGCACGCAGAAATTCAGGCACTTCTAGGTCGCAGGTCGACATTCAGGCACCAGGCCGAAATTCAGCAACTTTCAAGTCGCATGTCGATATCCAGGCACTTCCAGGTCGCATGCCAAAACTCAAGCACTTCCAGGTACGCTTCCCAAAACTCAAGCACTTCCAAGTCGAGGGCCGAAATTCACGGACTTTTTAGGAGTGGAAAAAACACTTCATCATTTTTCAAGCACTTTAAGGCTTTTCCAGACTTTTACGAATACCGAAATAATCCCAGCAGAGATATTAAAACACCGACAAATGTAACCCCCAATTTAATTTTTTTCCCGTTTTTAAACCTAACGCAGTATTTAAAAAAAAAAACTCTGTAAAAGCAACAACTTCCCCGAACTGTTTGCTCATCAGTTGCGTCATTTGACGTCATTTTGAAAAGGAGTTTTCAAAAGTTTGGACACAATTTTACAAAAGGAGCAGAGAAGGGAGGTTTAAAAGGCAACAGTTATGCTCGATCTCAACATCCCCGCCAGGACTGCCGGCCAGGGTAGCGTGAGAGGCTACCATGCTTCTTCAGCGACTAAGGGAACTATTCTGGCCAATTCTGGACAATCTTTCGGCCCCTACGATGATCGGAGGTTTCCCGGATCGAATCCCCGGGTTGGCACCTCCCTTTACCAGATATTTCTTCTTCTCTAAAAAGTCTGGTAATGTTCAAAATTGAGCCGGTTCAGCCATACAAGCATTAAGTTGCTTCGGCTGACTTAAAGCTCAAAGAAATTAATTAAAAAAAAAAAGTAGCACACATTTTTATTCACTCAGTCATGTACGCAAACTTAGTCACATGTAAGGGAGAAGGAATCGAGGAAGGAACACGAGAAGTTGGAACCCTCCCCTCGCTTACCCGACTTAGAAAAGATTTAATAATTTTTCACTACTATCCCAGTTTGTTTTATGGCCCTGCCATTATAAATGAAATGAAAATAATGTTACATTTCAAGCGTTTTGAGTGCATTATCACTCTGGCACAATGTCAACAAAGCAATTCTCATTAAGTTAGTCGGCACATATCCCCAGTTGGTAGAGAGATATTTCCCCCCTCCCAAGTCAAGACAAGCTTTTAACAACCCAAAGCTCAATTCCATTAGTAACGACAACTCATATAAAAAAGAAAAAGAAAAAACCTGGACGTTTATTATTAATGCAGCGTAAAACAATGACGTCAGATAAAAAAGACAAAAAAAAAAAAAAAAAAAAATGACGCACTAACACTGCATCAGTAATTCGACGTGTTTGGTACAGAAATACTGGAGAAGGATAGAAAATTAATGTGAGGTTAACGTATGCAGGTGGAAAGGCAGTATACCAATGGGACACTACTATGCATTCTGAATGCGTGGTGCACTAAAAAGGCTTTTTTTTTTAGTGTATACATATTGCACATTGTATTAAAAGAAAACCGTCTAACTTTTGCTATTACAATACGGCAAATGACCGATCATGTGTTTCGGACAACATTTCGAAGGGTGAAATTCCATTGAGGACACATTTATAAGCCAAAAAAAAAAGGCACACTGAGATGGGGAAAGTGGCATTGCCATGGTAACGACTATCGACAAAACTATGTGGATCGCTCTCTACTGCACAGGATGGAAAGCCAAATCGGCTAGATTAGTGGCAAATAAGTAGGTTTCAGATGCAAACCTATGTCGGTTGCCTTTTGGACTTAAATGTCAGACTACCTGAATGGGAATTACCCCTCGACCTTTAATCCAAAGGTCGGGGGTTCACTTTGAGCTCAGGCAGTAGCAGTAAGAAATTTAAGTCCAAAAGGGAACGGACGTAGGTTCGCATCTGTATTTAGCTCTCTATTGGGTGTATGCGTATGCGTCGTCATCTGACAGATGCGGTTAGAAGTGCTCGTTAAAGTTAACATTCCCAATGTCTTTAAACGGTCTGTTTCATCAAAACACTTGCTGGCTGGCTGGCTGTGCTCACGTTTGAAACCGAAATACATGCTGTTTGGATGTGAGCGAGCATGTTTCAAATGTCATTGCACGTCTATTGTCTATTGCACATTTTTTCTTTCACCGAAACATTTTTTTTTTAACTTCAGTTTTGCACAATCGGAGCAGCGACTGGCGCATAGCAGGGCCGCATTAAGCCTTTTTCTGCCAGTCATGGCCGTATTAAACCCTTTTATGCCATTTTAGTATTCTTGCCTTTGCGGCGTTTTGAGATTTTTTTTAATCCCACAATCACCGTTCTTCGTTCAGAGTTGATAAATTTTTTTGCGAGGTAGGGTTGAGCAAAGAACATAAGCGGCCCATTGACAGGGCCTGACAACTCGTAAATCAATCACAACAAAACGTTTCATAAATTTTCAGCACACATTTTATGTGCATTGATCACCTATACATAAAAAAAATAAAAAAAAACAACAATGAGTAAAATGAAGCAACTGTAGAATCAAACCCGCTGGTACCCATAACTACAAACAATAAAAATACCAGAAAATGTAAAATAACCATCAAAATATGGTTAAGCCACATCAAATTAGAGCTGAGAGCCACCATCTTTAATATTGACGTCATAAAATCACAAGATGACAACAAATCTTCGTTATTGTTTTCTCATAAAAACCCGTAAATCCCTTCATATCTCTCTGCGATGAGTTAATCATATCAAAAACCAAATCTGGTAAAAGGGGCCGCCAAGTTCCGAATGGTTTGGCCCTTCAAAGGAGTGATATCAACACACCAAAACATTCGCCAAGTTAATCGCACCGCTTAATAATTCGAAGGTTAAATGAAAACTAGTACATTGCTACCTTCGGTAGCAATGTTCCAGTTTTCATTTAACGTACCAAGTATTATTCGGTGCGATTAAGTTGGCGAATATTTTGGTGTGTTGATATCACACCTTTGAAGGGCCGAACCATTCGGAACTTAGCGGCCTCTTTTACCAGTTTTGGTTTTTGATATGATATCACTCCTTTTTTTTAATTGTGTATTGGCTCAACTCCACTATCGTGCAGATGTATACTATAAAGTGCCACGTCAACAAGAAATTGGTTTTCAACAATTTGCTACTACCTTTTGCCTATAGGCCGAACCATTCTCAACTTAGTCACCTATTTATAGGTTTTTTTGTTCGACTTTAATTTTGTTGTAATTTGTTTTATTTACTTAGTTTTGGTGTGTTGAAGGGCCGAACCACTCTCAACTTGGTGACCTCTTTACCAGTTTTTGGCTTTGTTTAGTTTGCTTTGTTTTTACAGTTGGTTTATTTTTCATGAATTGGATAAGAATAGAATTTCTTTGGCAACGTTGTTTACATTTATCGTGATACACTATTGTGTGTCTAGACACGCACGTCAGTATACACGTTGCCATTGTCCGAACTTTGGCCGTCCAATGAGAGACGAAACCGACAATACTAACAATGGTTATAACAATATTTTCGTACTTACGCGCCCTCCCACGCCATCCCCGTTACGCCCCCAGGCTTCAAACCATAAAAGATACGCAGTTCGTACTGTACTGTACCCATTCATCCAATTTCATAGCTGGAAGTCTTCCCGTTATCTCGGTATCGATGAATAATCACCCTACGGGAGTTAACATGGGGATGAGCGGACTAGCTAGCTACTAGCTAGCACTAGTAACACATTTTCAACGTTATTGAGGGTCAGATTTTGCATTGAAAGCAGCTTAGCTGGCATTTCTACACGAGTTAATTTTTGTGAGGTGGGTCATTGCTCTCGTTTTCAACACAATTTAAGCTTTTGTACCACATTATTATTTTTCCCCAAGTACCTGAAATGTGCCAACTATGCTTCAAGATATAAGACAATGACGCTGTGGCGTCGCACTCCAATGGTTCACAACCTCGACAATTGAATTGATGTGATGTTTGTTGTGAAGTTTGTTGCCTATAACTTGGCACGACACATTAGCGTGTTTCTAGATCTGCAATCTCTTAGAATCTATAAATCTGTGAAATTCCACTGAACTATGTTAAAATGAGAAAATTATGAAAACAAACTGAAAATGTTATTGGGAGTTGGTCGTGAATTTAAATCTGTGGTGCTCGTGCCGAAGAGAAAGGAAACAAAATGGAAGCTTACGTTAAACTGCGTAAAATACTATAAAACGATGGATGTCAACCAATCATATGGAATTTACTGATGACCAAAAAATGTAAGACGTGCTAGTATTCAAAGCTGTTTCCGACTTTAAAAAAGTATAGGGCCAAGAACGGTGTCTTGTGGAACCCCACACTCGATTCCTGCACACGATCAAAGAGCCGTCCCAATCGAACGGCTGCATTTCGATTTCGTATACACTGGCTCTGAAATCAGTTGGGGGTTCCCGCCTTACACACCGACTCACGAACTAGCCGTAAATTGCTGCGCATTGATCTATAAAAAGTTGCAGCTTGGCCTTGGCAAGCAATTTACTGCCTTAGGTGCCGTAAAGTGGCTGTGGGGCTGGCCGTAAACCAAGTTTGTAGCTTAATAATGGTTCGCCCTAAGTTCAAAAGTCGTACAAGTTCGGAAAGCGTAAAATGCTCTGGTTCCGTGCATGGAGTGAGTCTTTTTCTAAAAGTGGGGGGAGGGGCGGGGGTGGAAGTTTGTAAAGACCAAATGGGTAAATAACAAAATTCAAAGGTGCAGAACCAAGGTTTCTTCAGTAGCGCGCCGATGATTTCATATTTTTCGCCTCGTAATATAAAGGTTTTACTAAACTGACGGCAGCGTTGAAGCAACCCCACTTCGCTGGTTTTTAAAGTAAGATATGATTTTTATACGAGCTCAGATAAAATGTTGGCAGTATGGTCCAACTTATTGCTGCCTTTAAAATCAGTGATGAAACTAGGGACAGAGAAAATAAACTGTTGAATCGACGGGAAATGCAGAGACGTGCGACCTATGGTAAAGTTGACCCCCAAGGATGGAAACGGCAGCCAAAGTCCTGCAAATGAGGTCTTTATCAATACCTGGAAAACACAATTTACGTGTGTGTGTACCTTCACCATACAAAAAAGTTAATAAAAAAATACTACATGCTAGAATGGGATAAAATTAAGGTAGTTGAAGAGGCCAGATACTTGGGAGTTATTATTGACGAAAAATGGAGTTAGAAAAACCAGATTAGCAGTCATATAATGAAATTACATGAAATGATGCAGTCTTTACAGAATAAATTTATTCTTGATGATAAAACCAAACTAAATTTATATTCTGCATAGACTGAAAGTGTTTTGAGGTGTGGTTTTGAAGTGTGTGGCTACACACAGTGTTGCCAGATGGAGAAAAAAAAATATCTGTACAATTTTGGCCAAAATGTCTGTAAATTTCACAAAAAAATCTGTAGGTATATAAAAATGAGAATTTTTTGCCGTCCTCATATGATTTAACTTCTTTTGCGATGCATAGTTATTATTAAAAAAAAATTAAACCACTGATCTTTATACATGACACTGCGTGGGGTCAGCAGATAATTATGCTGTGGGTAGACCTTTACAAGAATCTTGCACTTTTGTATTTCCATGAAAAAAATAAGCTAACACTTACTGAATGACTGAATTGACTTTTTTTAACCATCCAGTTCCAACGACCAGTTTTGGGGAATAATATTAGTCTTCATCATCGCTACCTTCATCATTTTTGCACAGGTGCGGCCACCTGTAAGTTAAAATGGAAGCCGTGAACGAGAAATTCAAAAATATCTGTAGATTTTAATGAATTTGAGTAAAAAATCTTTTTGTCTGGAAAATTCGTGAAAATCTGTAAATATACAGACTTATCTGTGGATCTGGCAACACTGGACGCATCTCAACTTCACAAACTTCAACAAGTTCAAAACAAAATTGTAAAAATATTATTTAAAAATAATCCAAACTGTAATACTAAAGATATTTTCCATAAACAAAAAATACTGAAAGTTAAATAACTTTGTAACCATTTATGAAAATTACTTTAAAAGTGATTTTAAGAATGTGACAGATAGTAAAGCAGAATTTTTACGTAAATCCACCTACAGATTTAATGTCCCTCAGGTAATTAACGATTATGGTAAACGGTGCAGGTCATATGCAGTCCCAACTCTGTTTAATAAGTTTCCCATTGACCTCTTAAAACTTGGTAGCAAAAATAATATTAGAAAGGAGATAAAAAGATATTTTCTAAACAATTAAAAGCATGT
>JAHWFP010231016.1:1104-17541 GCA_023313725.1 Lithobius niger
GGGGGGGGATCAAACGTGGGGGAAGAGAGGAGTAACTGCTTTGGTCTTGTACTTTAATGAAACAAATTGTAGAAAAAACACATCGTGTGATTGAAAACAATCGAAAGTAGTACTGTACTTTCTTTCATTACGTGTAAAGACCAAGTACGTTACATCGTTTTCCAAGTTTGTGCCCCCCCCCTCCAAAAAAAAACAACAACTACTGTACGTACATCTCTGTGGAGAGCACCAAACATTATCAATCGGGTATCCTCGCCATTAAAAGTGAGGAATTTAATGTGTTTGTTTTCTACTCTTCAAGCAAAGAAGCTTAAAACGTAAAAGTGGGGGAATCCTTAGAATTCGGATGATCACTTGTTTCATTGGCCGAAGCGGCGAGAACAACATTACTGTACTCAACCCACACATTTGAATTTGGTTGCTTATTTGTTTGTTTGTTTGTTGCCTTTGTCTAACGCTCCAGCTTCCACAAAAATCATCGCATAAACTTGGTTTTGATTTGGAGGTAAATCTCCACCTCAGATTCTTTGTAGTTTTAAGTGTTAAAGACAAAAATCCTTGAAAACCCAACTTCTAAAAAACAATAACTTAGAAGTCTTAAAAGTTACATTACAGCGGGCAAGCTCTGCCATTCATTAGTTGCTATCCCCCTGTTACGATCTCCCTTCCAGAATGTAATAACATTTATTGACAAAAACAACAACGTTTGTGATGCGAAAAAGTACTGTAATCACAAATTCAAATCGAACATTCGCATATCTGTACAAGGTGACCTTGAACACCATTTGGAGAGTCCACATTACGGAGTTGACAGACGACTTCTTGTTAATACAGGGGTTTGTTAAATCACTTGATGACTTAAATCTAAAGGTGACATTGTGATCCTTTGTTCACGTTTACTGTTCGCTAGTTCTCTTCCCTAAGTATGGAGTATCCAGACATCGAACTGGCAGACATGCACTACATGTATGGTCTTGCAGATGGAAATGCATTGGAAGCACGACGTCTCTATGCTCAAAGGTATCCAGACAGGAATTTGCCATGTGCTAGAACGTTCAGTCGTATCCACCAGCGCTTACGGGAAACAGGCTCATTTGGGAGACGGACATCGGATGCTGGAAGACCCAGAACTGTGCGAACTGTTGGCTTGGAAGACAGAGTTCTCCAGCACATAGCAGAAAATCCATCGGATAGCACACGACGCATTGCACGCAGAGAGGGTGTCAGTAATTCGACGATTTGGGACATTTTGCATCATAACCTGCTATACCCCTACCATTTGCAACGTGTCCAAGGTCTTGGCGAGGCCGACCTTCCACCACGACGAGCGTTCTGTGTGCGACTGAATCATGAATGTGGAGCAGACGCTCATTTCCTGCCGTCTATCCTGTTTACAGATGAGGCTGGCTTCACACGTGATGGCATATGCAACTATCACAACAACCATCTTTGGGACCATGCAAATCCGCACGAGGTACAACAATCTAGACATCAACAACAATTTAGTCTAAACGTTTGGGCTGGAATTGTTGGTGATCATTTGGTAGGGCCTTTTTTTCTACCTCGACGCCTAAATGGAGAAACCTACCTCCATTTCCTCCAGTATGACTTGCCCCAACTACTGGAAGACGTTCCCCTGGCAGTCAGGACACGAATGTGGCTTATGCATGATGGTGCACCTGCTCACTTCAGCCTTTTGGCCCGACATTACCTTGATGGAAGCTTTCCTGACAGATGGATTGGACGTGCAGGCCCAATAGCATGGCCTGCTAGATCTCCGGACTTAAACCCGTTAGACTTTTATCTTTGGGGACACTTGAAGTCACTCGTGTACAGTACACCAATTCCCAATGCTGATGTACTTCGCCAAAGGATTGAGGATGGATGCAACCAGATTCGCACAACCCCTGGAATCTTTGAACGGGATCGTCGGTCCATGGCGCAGCGGCTTCGGAACTGCATCGAGGCAGAGGGGGGTCATTTTGAGCACCTACTATGATAAAACGCTTACGTTTAGTTTGTTTTCCGTCGTATTTATCTTTTTGAGTTGCTTGTCACAGAATGTTCTGGAGAGGAGATCTTTTGCGGATGCGTATTGCAGTTAATTGCAGCAGAGCCGCAAATGCAATGATACTCAGTAAAACTTTGAGTAGCCATCTTCTGTTTACTTAATGATGTTTCATTTCTCGATTGTTTTCAATCACACAGTAATGTGATACGATGTGTTTTTTCTGGTATGTACAATTTGTTTCATTAAAGTACAAGACCAAAGCAGTTACTCCTCTCTTCCCCCACGTTTGATCCCCCCCCCCATAAGAAAATTACCTCTCCCTCTGATAAGTTGTGCGAACCAATACTGTATTATGAAGTACTGAAATACCAGGGATGATATGGCACATATCCTGAGTTTGGAATGGAAACGATGAATCATTACGAGGTATTTAAGAACTGTTTACCCCAAACCTAGGGGGGGGGGGGGCTGTAACTAAAGACTGGTGCATTTCCGGACCCATGTTTATAGGACTTTTTCTTCTTATCTTTGATCACACAGCGGACCCTCAAAATATTTGACACCAATTTCCGAACACCCTGTATAGGAGAGACCAGAAAAGGGATCCATACGAGAGTAAAACAACACCATGCGGACGTACGAAACAAAGTTGAAACCAGCAGCATAGCCACCCACTGCATGGAGACGAAGCATCCGATTGACTGGAAAAATACAGAGACGCTCCTAATTTCTAACAACAGAAGTGACGCACATCTACGAATACTAGAGTCCCTTGCTATTGTTGAGCACACCAGAAAGCACAAGAAGTTAATCAATCTATAAGAGCTATCAAATCCCACCATTAGCCATTTCATAAGCAGAGAAGTTAGCGCTCACCTAGAAACGCATTGGAACGAGCAACATCGTAAATACGAGAGGCTACGGCAAGCGCCGTTATTCATAACACAAAAGAACAAAGAACGGACTGAAACTTAGTGCCCGAGGAAGACAGATGTGAAGCAGTTATACCACCAAAGCTGTCGAAAATTCGCACGATTTTGTGAAATCAAGTTTTTAAAGATCTAATATCTTAACTGGGCCTGGTGAAGATGAGTGTGAATCAAGTTGGACATAAAGTCTAAAAAATATTGTCATTTTTCACCGTAAAGAACTCCATCATTTGTTTACTAAAACTGCTTGGTTTGTAATTTAGGTATTTGAAGGATGCTCAGATCTTAGATATGAGTTTAATAGAAGGAAAGCTAGGTAGTTTGCATTTGAATGGTCACAGTCAAAGTTTGGAAGGAGATTTTTAAATGAAATATTTTGAATAAAAATTTGTGTCTGGTAAAATCGTAAATCGAATCCATGGAGCTTTTGGTAGGGTTCTGGGGGCAAACATTATAAGAAAAGGGTTAAATATAAAATGATTAACTGGACTAGCTCTGTGAAATGCTAAAACGCATTAAAATAAGTTGAAATTAATAAGGCTAATAAGCCGATAATAAGGTTTGATGTAGATGGACATTTTTCATGGCATTTGCGATCGTTCAAATAGAATAAAAAATATCACACTGTAATGTCTGTATCCACATGTATATGAGGTTAAGTACCCGAAGGCAGCCCCTCCTATTACACAACTAAGGTAGGGTGTTTAGGCTTTTTGCCTATAAGAAAATCATGAAAAGTAATTACAAATATACAGAGTTTTCAGAAGCTACGACGACCGGAAGTGTTAGGGCTAAAGCTCGGTTTGGACACATTTTCAAACTGATGCTATGAAGTAACTAGATGGATTTCTAGAGTTCTGTTTTCGCAGAAGTGGAGTTTTAATGTGTGGCTATTAAAGGGTGAAAACAGTGGTCGAATCGGATGGTAACTTCTGCAGAAAACTTCTGGACAGACGTCTTCGGTGGGTGGGGAGGGGGGACTTGAAGTGCAGAGCTTCGAGTTTTGGAGTGTCCGTGAAGCAAAATTGATGGTTTCCCCGAGGTTTTTGATGGTTGGAGTTCGCGTATCCTCTCCAATCTGGGTTTTCGGTAAATCGACTTTACACTGTATTCAAGTTTTGATGATGCTGCCGATTGACTCTCAAAATCAGTCCGATGAAAGATTCAACACAAGTGGCATTGGTAATCGTTAAGCAAAAAAAAAAAATTGATTGGAACAAATATTGATTTTCTACAGCTTTATCATTAATGAAAGAGTTAATGACAAACAAAAGAATTAAACACGAACATAAACAGATGCAGATAAGACCATAATTAAGCTTTGCACTAATCCAACCAGCATGCAATTAACCAAGCTCTGTTAAAGAATATTATAACTTCACGTTTACTTCCTTAGGATCATGCAAACCTAAAATCAACATCAACAAATAATGTGTTAACACATACCTAGGAGAATCCCACCAGTAGTTAATATCAAAGAGTAGAGAATCCTGAAGTAAAAAAAAAGGATAGGAAAGAAATTGTTAGCTGTTAATACCAGGACACCGTAAGTAATAAATACAGTAGAACGTTGGTTATCTCAACTAATTGGGGAATAATTTGGATAATGACAATGGTGAAACGAATACGGTTTCAGCAGAAGTTTCTCCTATTTTGCTTGCTGAAACAGTCTTCGTTTCGCCCTTGTCATTTGCCCTAGCTCTCACCCGCAAAGTATTCTCTACTGACGAGCCCAAACAAGGGCGAAACAGTCTGTCTAGATATCTTTGTCGGTGAGAACTAACTGATATTAAATTTGGATAGCAAACTTACATACAAAACAAAGAAATTTAACTTTTATTCGAGCGGAATTGTGTGTTTGTTCACTATGCTTTAATTTGCAAGACAATTAGAACAAGATTTTGGATCTAACTGCTTCCAGAAACAAAGACATAAGGCAGCGATTTCTCATTCTTGTCCGAAAACTGTTCAATTTGTGAAACTTTCTCGAGAATATGTTCGGAAAATCTTGAGTTCTACTGTATTCCATAAAATCAGGCCAGCCATAGGTAAGCAATTGTGCTATTACGGACCTCAGTTTAAAAAAGTTGGGGATCTCTATTAACACAGAAAGGGAGAACTAAAACCTTCTTTTCCAATTGCAGGCTTATGCTCCTGAAAATTAGAAACGCACACCAACAGTACAGAGTAATAATTACCTAGAAGTAGAAACAACAGTATTTAAAAGTAGTCAGAATTTCACAACACCATAGTACAACAGATTTTAAATCAGACGTAAACACACAAATCATCACTTGTACACTACTGTACAGTACTTAAACTTGAATTTTCGAGGAAATCTCGTTCCTTTTCTTCAGAAGTCAAAAACACAATTTGAAATCATCCCTACATGTCAAGCTTCATGTAAAACATAAAGACAAAACGTAAACGTCAGACAAAATGTAAAGATCAGTGGTTCACTCTGGACTGGAGCGAGAGTCAAATTATTGATTGACGCTTGACATGTAGGGACGATTTCACATTGTGTTTTCGACTTCTGAACAAGAGGAACAGGATTTCCTCAAAAATTCAAGTTTAAGTACTGTACAGTAGTGTACAAGTGGTGATTTGTGTGTTTACGTCTGATTTAATTTCTTCAAACAATCGCTATCATCGCCGGTTGCTGGTTTTTCAAATAGTACAACGGAATCTCGTAGGGATCGACCAGATATCTTTTTGCCAGATCCGGGTCGGTTCCGAATAATTTGATATCAGTGCCGGACCGGATCCGGATCTAGGTTCCAGATCCAGGCTGGTACCGGATACCGGGTAATTCACACACATAAACGAAATAAAGTTGATTATTTTTTCCCCCTTATAAGTTGCAGCTATGGTGTTAATTTTCGCTTTGTTTCACGTTACTTTCTTACATTAAACACTGTAGCGGCGGACGCTACGACGGCTGAGGTGCTTGTACCGCCCCCGACATCCTTGGTTGACGAGTACTACTTGGCATCAGGTTACGTGGTTATTTCGACTTTTTACGAGAATAAACACAGCATGGGCTACAGTCCCGGCTGGGGGGATGGAGCGTCGGTGTCCTATTCTAGGCCTAACCTTAATGCTTCCGGTAATACAGCCACCAACGGTGAATTATTTAACTGTTAAAACGAAGCGTTAAATAAATAAATAAAGTAAAGTAAATCGTGCGCTACGGTGATTTTACGGCTTTAGTTTCGTGCGTTTTTCTAAATGCTGTAGAATGACTTCTAGATGGAATTTTCGTGCTCTGTTTGCGGGGCTAAAGTTCGTGGCTATTAAGAGCTGTTTAGATGAGACGGATTGGTCCATTTTCTTGGGAGATACAGGCGTTTGAATTTGGGGTTTTTCCCCGGCCGAGTCGCCGAGAGAAAAAAAAATGTTCCACGGGTTTTTTGATTTTTAGAGGTCGTGTATCCTCTCCAATCGTTTTTCGGCAAGCCGACATTACAATACTTAGAAGTCATACGCTATTAAGAGTACTAGCATAGTATAATTGCATGTAGGCTGTAGGCTACAGAACTGTTTTTGAAATGTTGCCAAATTCTGCAAATTTTTTTGAAAGTCAAACAAAGCACTCATTAGATTAATCATAATCAATCAAAAAAGATTTTTCTAGTTGAAAGGATTTCTCATTGATTAGCCTCCAGCTTCATTTCGAGAAATAACTTGCAAAATTTTGTAATATTTGTGAAACCAGTATGTAGTCTATGCATTTATTTTAGATTAAAATTATTGAATTTTGGTTGTATTCAAAAAAATCAAAATCACAACAGGTCTTTTATTTACAGCTTTTTTACGCTGGTTTCGTTCCTTTTTTTTTTTGCTTTCATTCCCTTTTAAATTGCTTTCGTTCCATTTTGTATTGCGCACAGTATAACAAAGACCGAAAGCCAAAAAAAAAAGGAACGAAACCAACATACAAAAAAAGCTGTATTTAGTTTTTTTCATTTTATGAACAAAACTGTCTCGACTCTTGCAACATGGAAGTCATCTTTGATTTATCATGCTATTATTTCTTGCTAGTTTTTGATGCCGTCATCAAACCGTCTTACTTTTCAAATTTAACATCTTGGCGTCCAAACCACGATTTATCGTCAATTCATAACAGTTTCTAAAACTCCCGACGCACTCACGATTCAAACTCCCATTTACAAAGAAAAACCGCCATTGCATACAACAGAGGTGTAATTCCGACTGAATTAGGTACTTTGGCACGCGTATTTTGGATTTATTTAATTTAATATCATCTTTTAATTACCTCAATTGATGTTTATGTTGGCCTTGTTGTCAAAATTGACGTGAAATTGCTTTTGTTTGCTGAAAATAGCCCCTGGTTCAAGCTGTCGTAACACAACGAGGCAACGAACGGCCGCCATCTTGGTAGCGTTGGAAAGCTGGGATTCCTTAAAGGCACATAAATCCCTCCGTTCTGGCCGTTTTACTCTGCGTCACCTACGCTAAAATATAGTTCAAACGACCGCAGCGCGCATTACTATACGACAATAGTCATACTCATTTCGGGGCCGCTGCAACGTGACACATCGTACGACCAAGTCGCAAACTTGAGCGAAGGATTAATTATCCTTCCTCCAGGGCCGCGGCTTGCCAGCGATGTGGCGGGAGTTATTTACCGCTCGGACCGAGCCGTTTAAAACAAGCCTAATAACATTCACGCGCCACTACTGACATCTGCATCGTACCCTTAGACCAGCAAATGAAAGGTAAATCAGTTTATATAAAACTATTTCCGGTAATGTATCGAGTGAAACTGTTAAAATATACCGGAGGGAGTTATGTGCCTTTAATTGCACGTGTATAGCACGTAATCACTCATCATGGCGGGGGCCAGTCATAAGTGACGTCACACAAAGCGAGTCAAGGATACAGCCATTGGAGCTAGCAGGTACGCGTCTCTTGGCGGACAACCGGCTGAGAGTGGGAGCGCGATGGCGACCGTAAACGGATTGCTTTCAACGATAGTGAATATAAATTAGGAAATGAAACAACTTTAAACTACTTCTATGGATGTCGGAAGCCGTAAACAACGCCGTAATGGAAAAATAACCGGATGACGTTATCATTTCAAGGTCTCCCATGTACTGCAACAGAAGGTGAATATTTTCGTAAAGTGGACTTACGTAGTCGAACTTCAACTTTTTTTTTAAGTTATGAAAACCTAATACGATTGTCCCAAGTATTTTTTTGTGCAATAATTTACACTGTAATTATTACGTCTGCAATTTTTTATACCCGTAGATCGCTTAGTTATTTTACTAAGATTTATTTTACCGAGGCAAGCAACATGTTTACGGCGAGAATGTTTTGGTTGTGTTGCAACCAGTATCCGGCTCAATATAATTGCCGGATCCCGATCTCGCCGTACGCTGCAGTATCCGGCGCCGGATCCGGATGTATCCGGACTCGGTCGATCCCTGCTCGATTATCCGAACAAATTGGGACTGCGGGGTGTACGGATATTCGAATAGCTCGGATAATCCAATTTACACGTAAATGAATTTACCACAGGAGCTAGGCACACGAATCACGTACATACCGGAACATTCACGCCACCCCGTGAGCGCAGCCAGCTTTCGCTCATTTGCTTGCTGCACTCGCGGGGTGGCGTGAGTGTTCCGGCATGTACACGATTTAAATATTTTTAGAATTGTTTTTTTAAGAGTACTGAGAGAAAATTTTGTAATGAAATACTTCCAGAAAAATAAATAACCAAATTATTTTACACAAAAGCAAGTTTGACTAGTCAGGGTATTTGGATAATCTGACTTCGGGTAATCTAGCTTCAGAATAGCGCATTTTTTAAAATATATTTTTTAATTACAATAATTTCTTTGAGTAAACTAATGATAGTATTGGTAAGGTTCCAGCCTAAACTGGAACCTTACCAGAAGTTCTGACGAAAAAAAGTGTAAGGGTCTTGGAGGCTTATCGCGTCCCCAGCCGAAGCCATGTTGCCAGAAGGCGGAAGGAACAATTTTGCTATAGTTTGTTCCACATTATGTTTTCAGAAAACTGACTGGATGACGACTCGTTTTCTTGCACTAAGAGTGCAAAAAAATGTGATATCACACTTGTAGACTCAACAAAGTTACTGTTAGAGTTTACGAATGGGATGTTTTCGGATATTTTGCACTCGTAGTGGAAGAAAACATGGCGTCATGCAGTCAGTTTTCTGAAAACATAATGTGGAACAAAGTATAGGTAACTACAATCGGAAATTACTCGGATCTCTTCCACGTCGCAATTTACATGAGTACAAGACACCACAGGGCCTTTCTCTTCCCGAAGAGGACGGGAATGGCTAAAGTTAGGCTTAAACCTGGGGCCTTTGCACGATACAGTCATGCCTACTCATCAAGCTACTTTGCCCCCCCCCCCCCCCCAACTTTATTATGAGAATGCTCATATCGGTGATTACTTTTTGCCGACTTGGAAACGCTTGGGAAGAAAAGTAAGTTAAGCTAACAATCAAATGCAGAATTAGCTCTTTAATGTTGAGAGAAGAACACGGCAAATTACCCTGAACACTGTCCAACGCTCACATCATTGGTTTGGGTGCTTTGAGCTTTAGGATCATTGATCCAACATTAATCAATTACCCTCTTTATTAATAAAAAAAAAAGGCAAATTTGTTGAACTATTAAAGGTCTTGCATGCTAGTTCTCTTACCTGAATTAACTAGAAAGAAAAATTCTTCCCATTCATCTAGCCAAACGTGGGCAACACGAGCTAAATTTTTATGTAATATTTTTCCGACGCCTCCTGGAAAGTCATAAGGAGAAGATTTGCGGAAGACGTGTCCAACGCGTGAGCAGGGCACAATTTCAACGCTCCCTCCGCACATCCATACCTAAAAAACAAATTAAGATAACACTGCAAACAACAACATCAAAAATAAATTAAAAAAAACAAACAAATCAAACTTCTTTAGCCCTTCAACACAATTATGTCTGAGCCGAGAAGGGTGAAAAACCAAACTTGGGTCTGACCAACTGTAGAAAGTCAATTAAAACTGTACAGTTATCACTTTATAATTTTTATTGAAGTGATACTGGCTGGTTGAGTCTTTACAGTTGATATGTCGCAGGGTGATACCTTGCCGGGGAATCTCGTGGCTGGATTGTTCTGCACTTCTTTGTCGTTTTAATATGTTGTTTTAATATATATTCCTGGTTGAGCAGAGTTCAATTTCTGTAACTAATTCTTTTGAGTGAAGAATGTTCTGTATTGGGGTAAGGATTATTGTTCTAATTGACTGAACTGTCTAACAATTCGACAGCAGGTTTACGCATGTACATTTAAAATCAAGCTGTTCTCACCCATAGAGATCTCTAGACAGACTGTTTCGCCCTTGTTTGGGCTCATAAGAGGAGAATACTTTGTGGACAAGAGCAAAGGCACCTTGCTGGGGGAAGCACAAAACCAGACTGGTTTAAGCAAGCTAAAAAGCTGAAACTACAGCTTGTGTGGGGTTCCATTCTACTGAATGTTAGACACCTACATTTAGGCCAATTAATAGCAGTTGATCATTTACAATCAAGCTCAGAAAATCATTGAGTATTTTCCTAGCTATCTTTCAACTGTTGGTTACTATTTTAAATTTTTTTTATTTTAATAATTGTTGGACTTTTGAAGAAAACTACACCATTGATTAAATTATAGGGTTAAATTTTGGATATCTGTATCGGTACTGGCAAACTTTTTAAAACTGCATCGGTGTTGGATTGTAAAGTTGCTATCAGTGCAGCCATACTAAACATGGTTAAACTGTAGAATGCAAACTTTCTTTTGAGCCAAAGTTTCTGAAAATAATTTTTAAGAATTTCTAATTACATGTAAAAAGAAATGCCCGAAAAAAAGTAGGTAAAAAAAAATGGCAACTTCCAATACACCAAATTTAACAAGGTGGGGCTCATTGGAAAGCCAATTACCTGCTCTTCAAGCTTATCTGGATGAGAACTGCTGTGATCTGACAGAGATGTTTACAGTTACACTATGGATTTTCTAGGAACTAGGCACTTTGCAGGATTAAGCCAACTCCAGATTATCACAGAGTTAAGACACCATTGGGTTAATGAAAACATCCAGGCTTTATTTTATTTGTTGCCCAGGTGTGGCTAAATCAAGCAAAAATTAAGGCTTATAACTCACCTGTAGAAAATAAATGCCAACTTCTTACACTTAAAATGTAAGGGAACGAAACATGTCATATTTTTTCATAAATGAGCTGGCCTTTGTTTTGAGTTTAACTGGAATTAGCTGGAAGTTTCTGCGCTGTCCAAAAGAGGAGTCGTTTATTTAAAACAACGATGTTATCGCTACTACATTTGTGCGCTTCAAAGCAATGCGCATCTTGGTGCATCAGTCCCAAAAGGGCTAGTGTATCCCAGTTATGGTTGTGCAAGGTTATTTTACAAAATGTTGTGTACAAGAAATTAAAATACTGTCAACGTTTCATGAAAGAGGCCATTTGCAACAACTTGTTTTAATATAGAAATAGGATGACATAACAAATAAGTTGAGTGGATTATGTTAAACCAGGATAGATGGACAGACATAACTGTACTGTTAGCTACTGTTCAGCTAAAGAGTTGATATAACAGTGCCTGCTGGTTCAACTTACCCGTAAAGATAGTTCAATATTTTCGCCACCCCAGATATTCATTTCTGGATCATATTCTCCCATCTCTGTGAAATATCTTTTATCAATAGCAAATAGCCCTCCAGCCATTATGGGAGATCTAAATCACCACAGAAAAATACATTTCAATCACTACAGTCATAATAAAAAAAAAAGGTATAATTAAGTTGAGAAGCCACCTACAGGCTCTAGCATTAAAGTAAGCCTTACTAAAGTAGTAGATGTGTCCTTGTATGGGGTTACTGACAAAAAGGCTATACTGAACCAAACAAACCGAACAAACCGAACAGCATGGTTGAACAGAGGGGGTTCGGTTAGATATTTAGCCTTTCAAAAAAATTCCGAACTGAACATATTTCAACTTCTAATTGACCAATTTTGATGTTTGAATACACCATTTTGAAGCCAGCTTTCCGAGAGTCAAACCACAAGTTCCTAGATCTAACCGTTCAGAAGTTATAAGAGCAAATGTAAAGGTGGAGGAGATTTCTTTATGCTCAAACTGAGTTTCCAATCTGTGCACTTACAAGCCCTTGTGAACAAAGCTGCATATGTTCAGAAACATGCACTTTGATAAGTCATTTTAAATTTTATTTTAAAGGTTGTTGGTTTGGTACACTTTTGTTCGCTTTGGAACTGTTTGGTGTTCGGCTCATTTAAGGTTTGTTCGGTTCGACTGAAAAATTTGAGTTCGGCACAGCCTTACTGCCAACACACAAATTCTGGTTATACAGTAGGGGTGTGCGATACTCTAAAAATATGAGCCAAGTATGCAACTTGTACTTGTAACTCGCAAACATGCTCGGAAAACTCCAATCCAGTGAAAAAGTGATAACTTCGTCAATTCTGATGTTCACCAATTTTAACTTTTCATATCACATTTATCATTTCGACGAGAGCTTTCTGGTGGTGCAGATTAAAAGCCAAAAGCTCAAAAGGTTTTTAAGTTCTATCTTTAAAACCGGAAAACAACTTGTACACATTCACCTACACAGTTAGTTAAGCAGTATTTTAATTGTTTTTACTAGCATTTTACTCCTAACAAATAAAGACTGCATCAGTAATTCGACTCGTTGTTAGGTACAGAAGAGGAGGATAGAAAACTAATGTGTGATTGACGTATGCAATTGGAAAGGCAAGCATAAACTCAGGACACTACTATAAATTCCAAATGCGTGGTGCACTGAAAAGTATACACATTGCACATTTCATACAAAAAAAAAAAAACCTGTCTAACTTTTGCTACTGCAATAAGGCAAATGAGTGATCATGTGATCATGCAAAAAACGACCAGATAAGGAGAGATCATCTGACGCTATTATTTTTGTTACAAAAAAAAATAAATCCCTGATAGTTTCTTTCCTTTACAGCTTCCCGTCCATTTTAGTCCTGGGGCCAGCCATGCTGGTGCATGCAAATTTGAGTATGCAAAATTTGTTTGCATACACAAGTTGCATATGGAAGGGTTGTAAAAAAAAAAGTTGGGTGATCGTGCTCTGCCCCCCACCCATGTTTTCGAGTGGGGGGGGGGGGCACATTACCCCTGCATCTTTAATGTTAAAATACGATATCTCGGCTTCTATGGATCCAATATGGTTAATTTTTTTTTTAATTTAAAAGAGGAATTTACAATGTCCTATGACTTATGACAATCCCGGAAGTAGTTTCCCCAGTAAACGGGAAATAACTTAAAGGCCGGTTGCCACCAAATTAGCATTACACCATCTAGGTATATCGAGTTCTCTCTTGCAGGAAGCAAAGGAATGCACAAAGCAAAACTTTTAAACACAACAAACAAGCCACGTGATTCCTTATTTATTGAGTAAAAATTTGATACGCCCTCTTGCACCTGGAAACGAGCTATAAAATCAACAATATTAGTGTCGCTAGCTGGCGCCAGGAGATTTTCTTTACATTTTTCCGTGGCGCCCCATCTAGTGACACTAATATCGTTAATCTTTACAGCTTGTTTCCAGGTGAATGAGGGCGTACCACATTTTTACTCAATAATTAAGGAGTCACGTGGCTGTTTGTTGCGTTTAAAAGTTTTGCTTTGTGCATTCCTTTGCTTCCGCGAGAGAGAACTCGATAGGCCTAGATGCTGTAATGCTAATTTGGTGCAACCGGCCTTTAAGTTATTTCCCGTTTACTGGGAAAACCACTTCCGGGATTGTCATAAATCATAGGACATTGTTAATTCCTCTTTCAATCAGCTTTAAATAAAAAAAAAATTGAATCATATTGGACCAATAGAAGCTAAGATATCGTATTTTAACATTAAAGATGCAGGGGTAATGTGCCCTTCCCCCCTCCCCCAACTCGAAAACGTGGGGGGTGGGGCACGATCACCCAAGTTTTTTTTAACAACCCTTCCATATTCAACTTATGAATGCAAACAAATTTTGCATACTCAAATTTACATACACCAGCATGGCTGGCCCCTGGACTACTTTGTTCTTTTTCATCAGGCTTTTAACAGAGTTCGTACCATATCGGTTGAATGAATTTCAAGGACTTGTAAGGAATTTTTTCAAGAACTTGTAACGACTTTTAAGTACCAAGCGTCCCGGACATCGGTGAGAAGTTTTTCTGCCCACTTCTGTAAAGGTTTGTTTCTCATAAAGGATAAAGGATACCAGTATAGGTCTAATTTTGTATAGTTATTTTTGGTTGGGTTGTATTGGAAATTGTCTCCAATTTCAAGTTATATTCCAGATAACCATACAAAAGTCCCGAAACGTTAGCCACAGAAGTTTGTTCTTAGCTTGTTCCCAGTCTCTCTTAGTGCAAGAAAAAACAAATTACCCGACATTAGGAAGCAATACTACACAATTCCCGGACAAAAAAGAGGGTGGGTTGAATCAGATTGTGGCAAGCTTGCCCACCCAAATATGCCTCCAAATAAGCCTTCTAATAAAGCAGCACCAAATACAGTACATACGCAATATCCATTTTATGCGCTGCCATGCCAAACATTTTGGCAATTTCGCCGGACAAAACGTCCTTACCGTAAAGCTACATTAATGTTTCGTGCTGACTGAAGTCACTTCCATGAAAAACTAGGACAAGCTAACCTAAACAAAACTTCTAATTAAAAGGTTACAATGAGAGCTTGGTAGTATGTAATATTAACTTTCCGCACTGCCATATGCAAAGGTCTCCAAGATTCCTGAATGAAACTGCCAGCCAATTCACGAATGCAGCCACGAAGAAGTTGGGGATTCAACATTCAACCGAGTTTAAGAAACTAAATGTGTAATGATATATTAACAAAAACTGCCAGCAGAGGCTTTATTCAATTGGTATGGAGATCAAAAGAATGACTTGCAAGGACTAAGTACTGCATTGTCAATTTTTCAAGGACTTGTAAGGCATTACAAACGGTAAAATCATAAATAAGAACTTAAAGGTTTGTAAGCACTGGTACAAACCCTGTTTTAAACTTTTTCAATTTACTTTGCAATAAATCCAATATTAAATAGGGGGGGGGGGGAGGGGATAAGGGATCGAGTGCATTGAGGATACGCAAGGTTGATTACTTTAAATTTATTTACTCTTTTTTTTGTGTATTAACCAACGATAAAATAACACAAGAAAATGTCACACCACAATTTCATGTAGCTAGCTTTTGTTTAATCTTTGCTGCTAAAAAATACCGTCCGGGGGCGGCCCCCCCCCCCCCCACCATGCATGCCAGTCTTATACGCAATTCAGCGATATTTGAGGCTAAACAAACGCTGACGTAATTCCCACCAAAAATTGCTCAGCCATACGGCATACCTTTACTAGATGTACTTCTTCCACCCTTCTCTCTTAAACGATGCATAAGTAGATTGTTCCCCTGTAGCTCCGCTATAGTTCATAACAGTTGGCACTGATTATATTCCCCCTTTCTCCTGGTGCCGGTCCTGCCTGCCATAAGAACAACACAGTTTCGCCTCCAACCCTCCTCCCCCCAACTTCCACGTTATATTTCGTATTACGATGCAAATTAATGTACGCTCATCATTGTCGAAAACGAAATTTCTTAAAAAGGCGCTATAAATAATTAAACTTTTCTGTAATGCAAAGTAATATTATGTTAAAATTTTGTTTTAATTAATATAAATAGTCTTGAGTGATGACATCACAAACCCGAATGATCCCAACGTTTATCGAGCGTTACTCAAGTGTAGCCTCTAACCGACCCACGTTTCCCCAAAGTTTTTCAACACCGCCACTGCCATTTTACGCTAAAATTTGCGAAGAGCACATGCGCCGTCACAGCACTGTGTGTACTATGGACGACGGTTTCGCGTTAAAAGACCTTGTTAGAGGTTAGCACTTTGTTTTCTCAAATTACAAAACCTGTGAAATACCCTAATTTTTCCCAGGTCAAAATTGGTTTCTACCGTCATATCGAAAATGTATACCACCCGTAAATTTGATTGCATTCAGTTCCCGAGTGCTCTTTAGCTGCTTGAGGTATTTCGCTCTCCAGATACGACCAGTGCGTAACCTGTAAGTATTAGTGCGACGCTGATGGCTTACATGTCTTTTTCTAATACCTGTTCCTTTAGGGCTTTAAGTTTTTTAAGGCTTACATCAGTATTTTATACGTTTAAGCAGTTTTTAATACTAATATCCCTCATTTTTTTTTCTTGTTTCAGCAAGAATAACACAGAAAAGAACACTGTAATCACCTTAAAATAATTGTTATAAGAGAGTCTTTTCCATGGCTGATTCGTTTTATGCTGCTAAGAATGACTTTTGCGCCCAATTTCATGTTTTTAGCTTGATCTATAAGAATTTGTTGCCCAAACCCCTGGGATGCATCA
>JAHWFP010231016.1:17641-31219 GCA_023313725.1 Lithobius niger
TTGGGGTATTTCCTAGCGTTCCATAGCTGGTTCGATTTTTACTGTTAAGAGAGACTTGTGCACCAAATTTATGTTTTCTGCAAAATTTCTGCAAAAATGTGTTACTCCACGTAATTATTTCTGCCCAGTGCTCTACAATAATAATTGCTCTGCTGACGAGAATACTGCAGTCGCATCAAAATCGTGTTCAAAAGGTCCTGGTCGGTGTTAATACCTATATTTTAAGCTATACAAATTGAAAATCGGTTCATTGGTTTGATCTCTAGGTAAGGGCAAAATTTCTAGCCCATTTGGCTTTCCGTGTCAAGAATATTGTAGTTACATTAAAATAGCATGCGAAAGACCCTAGGCCTTGTCCGTACCTACGTTTTAAGCTACAGAACTTAAATATCGGTTCAGTGGTTCGATCTCCAGGTGAGGGCAAAAAGTCCCAACAGCAACATTAATGATTTTTGCCCAGTGCTCTACTATAATAATTGCTCTACCGACGAGAATACTGCAGTCACATCAAAATCGGATTCAGAAGACCCTGGTCGTTGTTAATACCTACATTTTAAACTATACAAATTAAAAATCGGTTCATTGGTTCGATCTCTTGGTAAAAGCAAAATTTCAAGCCCATTTGGCTTTCCGTGTCAAGAATATTGTAGTTACATTAAAATAGCATGCCTTGTCCATACCTACGTTTTAAGCTATAGAACTCTAAAATCGGTGCAGTGGTTCGACATCCAAGTGAAGGCAAAGAATACATTAATGATTTCTGCCCAGTGCTCTGCAAAAATACCTACATTTTAAGCTATTCAAATTGAAAATCGGTTCATTGGTTCGGTCTCTAGGTGAGAGCAAAAGTTTTAGCCCATTTGGCTTTCCGTGTCAAGAATATTGTAGTCACATTAAAATAGCCTGCAAAAGGCCCTAGGCCTTGTCCATACCTACGTTTTAAGCTATAGAACTTGAAAATCGGTTCAGTGGTTCGGTCTCCACATGAGGGCAAAGAGTCCCAACAACAACAACAAGAAATGGCCATACTGTGGATGCCGAACGGTTTGAGTGTTGTCATTAAAATTTGTAATGCAATGAAATAGTTGTGACATGACCCCAAATACCGAATTTCGTTGGTCTATGTCAATTCTGGCCAAAACTGTAGGAGCTCAAAGTTTGACGTTTAACATGAAAGTTCATGATGAGGCTTACATAAGGACCGCGGGGGGTCCTTGACGTTTTCCCAGTTCAAATCAATCTGTCGCAGTTTCTTTATTTCTAGTATTCAATCACATTAACAAATAGCATCTGCTGTTTATTTCAATAATAGAACATCCTAAGAAAAGAAAATGGTAGAGGACACTGATGCCACAGCCTGGCCCATCATCAATGACACTTGTTAACGTAAAGTAAAAGTAGGAGTGAGTTAGAAGCTAATAATACTTAGGATTACTAGTTATTTGGGAGGATGCGACTTTCTAACAGATAACCTGCTTCACCGCGTTTGAAGGCTCGCGACAGAATTGCAGCGCGAGATTGAAAACAACAACAGAATGCACCAGTAATGTAGAACGATGATAGCTGCTAATACTGAAAAACCTCATAGGACGGCCGCCGAGCTCACGCTAGGCAGGTCTACGAGCTCGAGCTTTCTCAGACAAAATATTCATTAAGGGTTTAAATTCATTGTGTGGCGCCATTCGTTTCTGACGTTTTCTTTTTGAGTACTCTGGTAAACTGAACATAGCTGAAAACATCAGAAATAATAGTTGAGGGTTACAAGACCCCAGCATGGAGTGCCAGACAGGCATCGTTTCATGCCGCGCGTGATGCCATCGTTTTCATGAAACCGTTAGTAGGGCGTGAAACCGCCTTTCATGACATTAATAAAGCCAACGCTGAGAATGACGCATCCTCCCTACATAATACTAATGTAGCAAAAAATAATAATAAAATTTTAAATGGGGGGGGGGGGGGAGTGGAGAAAATCTATACCGAAACCAAAATCTCAGGTTTGTGATCATGTAAAACCAACACCAAAACCAAAGTAAACAAGAAATGAAACCGACCCATCCCTGTTCTATTCGCACATTTACACAACACTACTTTTAAGAGTAAGTAAGAATCTAACAATCACTTTAAATTTGCGATGCGCGATGCTTATCATTGCTACATTGCAAAGTGGTCGGCAACAATAAGACCTATGTAAATGAAAACAAAACAACAACGTGGCATTTTCGGCGATTTACTTTCTGCCTTCCCCTGACAATATAATGACAAAGCCAACGAAAAGGTTTTCAAAGAAACTTAATTTGACGTCGCATTGACACACAAAAGATAAGACTTCACCACACCAATTTTTAAACGGTGCATCCAAATCACCTGTGTGTAAAACGGACTTCAGCAAGGACGTTACATTATTAGCCAACAAAAAACCGTTTCATGCAACAATGCTTGAGCGCAGCAAGTTTTTAAAAAGGTGCGTCCTGTGATTTGAGTCACAGGATGCGCTGACCGAGTGAGCAAGCGAATGAAAACTAGCGTTTGTTAGCCAGTGTGCACAAAAATTTGATTGAAGAAACTTAATTTAGTGAAACATGGTCCGCTATTACACATGAGTGACCAAACCATACCAGAGTTACAAACGGTGCATCCAACATTATCTTTTTTTTTTTAACCCTAATAGCGAATGCAACTCGAGCAACTTACTTAAACGCATTGGTTGCATTTTCCTGTCGTTGTTTGAGAATTTCTTTGCCAATGGGATACCACCGGAAATGCAGTGCCCAATTAATAGCTCCCCAGTGAAGGTCAAAACTACGAACGTACGCAAAAGTTTCATCATTGATGATGTCAATAACAGGACAGACAACATGAGACCTGCAATGAACATTATCCATGTTACAATTGAGGGTTACAAGACACAAATGAAACAGAGTTTCGTGTTGGTGTGCAGTGAAAAGTTTACCTGTTCTGGGCAATACGGTGCAAAAGTGGTTCTAACCATCCATCGGTGCACTCACAATGAGCATCTAAGAAAGTCAACACTTCAGCAGAAGCAATGTGAGCCCCTTCAAGCCGAGCTTGGATGAGGCCCTTGCGTTGTTTCAAATGAACAATATGTACAGGTACGGGCAAGGTGGCAGTGTAGTTTGACAGAGGGTTCTTGAGAAATTCTGCAAAAATAGTAACTCAAAATAAAAAATCTTAAAACAGATCACAAATACCCTGACATTGGTAGAACGGAAGTCTCACCTCTTTCACTAGCATCGTCTACAAGTATAATTTCCTTTAAAAGGTGCTGTGGTGAACGGTTGATAACACTATGAATAGTGCGAAGTAAGGTAGACCAAGCTTCATTGTGGAAGACTATGATCACACTTGTTGTTGGTAGAAAATAATCGTATTTGTGAGCCCTGCACCTGCAATATGATTTAGGTAGTTATTGCTTCTATAACAGAGCTTCTGGAAATTAATGAGTTGTTACATTAATTAGAAATTTATTCAAAGCTTTGCCACTTTGAGAACTGGTTCATTCTACATAGAGTAAATATAAAGGAAGTATGTTTTAACTGCCATCTTCGAGTTCACAAAACTTGAACAAGAAGGGTTTTAATCAAAAGTTAATTCTGAATAAAACCCGTCACCAGTCTGTATTCAACCTGATGAGCGGTTAAAATAAAATGTCTCTGGATGCCATTTTGGACCGCTGTCTTGGATTTCCACTTAACCTAATTCGGAATATTATTCGGAGCCAGTATTCAACCTGTTTGGAAGTTAACAGGCAAAACTAGTATTGCGGATGCCATTTTGGATTGTTTTCAGCTGGTATAAAACCATGTAGGACCTACATGTCCATTGGCCTAAGTCTTAAGATTATTCTTGTCAAAGTTTGTTTAAATTTGTTCATGCAATGCCAAATTATTATATAGAGTTAAAACACGGTGAAATATTTTTTTGCACACGATTTTTTGATTTGTATCAATCACATTTTATTAATGACCCATGCATATGCGTCGTTAGTGATGAACGCACTGCCCCGTGGGGATAATGTGGCATGTCTTCAGTATATAGAACAATGAGTGTGTTGAGCTACACACTAACAGTTATAATTTGGCAACACATGTCTTTTAAGACAGCCATCTTCACGAGAGGATTCTGAATGCCGACAAGCGAATTTTACTTGGCTTGACTTACGAATTTTGAAGAAATAATAACGCTTACGCCAAGTAGGAAGCAGTACAGGAGAAGCCTGAAACTTCCTAGTTGGCGTAAGCGTTACTATTTCTTCAAAATTGGTGAGACGATGTTCACGTATTGTAGGTGTGAGCAAATACACAAATGAACTATCGTGTATCTAGTGTTTTGTGGTGCTATCCCGACAATATGAATTGTCCGGTGTCGTCAATATCGACAACAGTGAACTGCCATTACTTCTAACTAGCTATTGCACAATTTAGCAATACTGGTACTCTTTTATGGAAATACCTAAATCAGGTTACATGGCTAGAGCGGATGCTTGACAGGCGTAAGGTATATCATGGGCAGAGCGAATGCTTCTCCCCTCAGAAAGGAAACGAAGGAAAATCTAACACCTCTAGCAGTACCACTCCTTTGATAAGGAGTGGAATGTGTCCGCTGATTTTTTTATACAGCGGGGCGAGCATGCAGCTACGCCACCGCAAATTCATCTGCCAATTAAGCCCACGGTCAAAGTATATTCCTAACAAATTTTGTTTGAATCGATCAACACAATCCCAAACTATTGAGTAAAATGGGATAGTTCCATCTTTGCCCCGCTCCCCCTCCCCCCGCCAAAAAAAAAAACTGCTTTCCTCGCAAAACTAAGTACATATGTCAACTTTCTCAGCTTTATACTAACTAAAAAATATTTCTACCAAATGTCAATTGAATGGGTTCACACGTTGGCTATATAAGCGAACAATAATGGGTGCCTAAACCGAATGATTAGTCGAGCAGTAGGCATGAAGAAAGCTGGAGTATGGAAGGCAGACCACCGACACAAGATTAAGGATACAGAGGAAGGATCAAGACAGACTGGGCATTTGCCACATAATGTGGCCATTATGCCACAGCATCCGAGTAAAATGTCTCTATCGCGCCCTCGATAAAACGTATAGAGTCCTAATTTCGGTACTATTGCACATTCCTGACGCTATACGTAATAGAATTGATTAATTGCATTATGAGAAAGGACAAATCATTTCAGACAGACAAATTTACTAACAAGCTCAAGAACAGAAATCAAATTCCATTTTTTCACATTTTTCCGAAAGGAGAGATCACTGAACCTCCGGCCATTCAACTCTTATTGGCATTGACTGCACTATTTATACTAAAATATGTCCAAATATGTCCAAATTATGTTTATCAATAACAGATCACACTTACTCAGGTCTTCGCAAATCTGGCAAACTTCTATTGATGGCAATCCTGTCACTGACCATCAAGTTGAATTTATTAATGTGGTATAGTGCCTTGGCTTGTGAGTGAAGAAAGGTAGGCAAGTAGACAGGTTCGCCACGCTCACCCTCACCAGGTATGGCAGAATAAGAGTTTCTATTTAATATTTCTGGAAAAGGAAAAAAAAAATTGTAAGCCTGAAAAATTTCAAGACAGGTAACCGCTACACCTAAAAACACGACATTTAAAACCTATACTTGAAAAACCTAGGCCTACACTTAAAAACTCCTAAAAAAACTACACCTAAAAAGTAAAAACCTACACTGAAAACACATACACTTGGCTAGGTAAGAATTAATCCACTTAAAGGCACATAACTCCCTCCGGTATATTTTAACAGTTTCATTCGATACATTACCGGAAATAGTTTTATATAAACTGATTTACCTTTCATTTGCTGGTCTAAGGGTACGATACAGATGTCAGTAGTGGCGCGTGAATGTTATTAGGCTTGTTTTAAACGGCTCGGTCCGAGCGGTATATAACCCCGCCACATCGCTGGCAAGCCGCGGCCCTGGAAGAAGGATAATTAATCCTTCGCTCAAGAGTGCGACTTGGTCGTACGATGTGTCACGTTGCAGCGGCCACGAAATGAGTATGACTAGTGTCGTATAGCAATGCGCGCTGCGGTCGTTTGAACTATATTTTAGCGTAGGTGACGCAGAGTAAAGCGGCCAGAACGGAGGGATTTATGTGCCTTTAATGTCAAGTCTAATCCAACACCAGTTTTCCAACACAATTAAAATAACGATTTTCTGTAAAAGAAAATTATGTACGACCATTTTTTCCAATGGTATGTTTCAAGGCTGCACCAATCCCTACTTTACCAAGGCGGTAACGATACCGATCCAGTTTTAAAATTTTTGTCAATACCGGTACCAATATCCAAAATTTGATCTCTAATTTGTTATCAATGGTGTAGTTTTCTTCAAAAGTCCAATAATTATTAAAATAAAAAATTAAAAAAAATTGTAACCAACAATTAAAAGATAGCTAGGAAGATACTCAGTGATGCACAGACAGCTCCATGCACAATGACCGTGCTGAAACGCGCTGAAAGCAAGAGTGAGTTTGAAGGTAGCAATACTATTGTTACGAAAAAAAACCAATAAAAATCGGGAGGGATGGCAAAAACCAATACCGTTAACCATGGTTTGTTTGCTTGTCAAACTGACACATAAAAAATGAAACCGACCCACCATCATTATCTAGGCGTAAGGAGTTTTTGGTTTTTCAGAAATGAAACAAAAAGAACACGAGTTTTAAAACTGAACATAGCTTAAAAATGTCACATCGCTTACTTTGAAAATTCGAGTCCATGTTTACGTTTTGTACACTTAGATTTCAAAGTAAAGGATATTTACCATACCAATATCCTTGCAAATTTTCGACAGTCATGTTTTTCTGGAGTTGGAGGGGCTCAGAAGGACTGTCTTCACCAGGTTACCACATCACCGCTTACTTCGTCGTGATCGTTCGTCTGCTTTCGTTCATCTGATGCTATCGTTCGTTGGAATGCGGCACGAGGCCATAGCCTCCGTAACTTGCAGGCCAGTACACCACTTCTCCCGCAGCAACTTATTAAACTCTATCAGCAACTGGAGTTACTAATGAAATGCATGAGAAAGACAGGACATTACTTAAGGCACTCCTTGCGCACATTTACGTGGAATATGAAGGAGTTACGTTTTGGCAAACCAAGGGTGCCCCGATGGGGTACTCGTGCTCACCTGTAGTCGCTGAAATGGTGCTCCAGCACCTCGATGCCTTTATCATTAAATCCTTTCCTGAAATGAAGCTATGGAGGAGGTTTGTGGATAACACTATTTCCATACAGAAGAAACGGCAGTCCGCCAATGTGCAACGGGTCCTGAATGAGGATATTCCTGACTGAGGATATTAGCTTCACATATGAAGAAGAAGAGAAGTGGGGAAACAAACTACCATTTTTGGATGTCGTACTGGAGAGAACAGGGAGCCGCAGAATTGTTTACCAGCCATACCACCGACAACAACAAGTAGGGGTATTCCCTACAACTCAAGACACCCGGTAGGCCAGTTAAAAGCAATAGCCCAGAATAAGTTCATCAGAATGGTGCAAAACTCGGCGAGCCTAGACTTAGCAAGGAAACATCTGTACGAGACCAAAGGAAGGTTCGTTGAGTTAGGCTATCCACCCGGGTGCCTAAACCGAATGATTAATCGAGCAGTAGGCATGAAGAAAGCTGGAGTATGGAAGGCAGACCACCGACACAAGATTAAGGATACAGAGGAAGGACCAAGAGTGGCAGTTACGTATTTGGAAGGCGTTACAGACAAAGGTCAAGGTGTACTTAGGAAAAATGGTTTTACATTATACGTTAAGAACGCAAAGGGCCTGAACACCTGATGAAAAAGCATGCCTATCCTGATGCCATGACAAGGGCAAAACAGAAGAAGAAAAAGAAGTGAAGCCAGTGAGCAGGAAGATGAAGCCCTGAAGCACATTAAGAACATCCATGAAGGCGTTTACAGAGTTCCATGTGGGGATTGTGATGCCGTTTATGTGGGAGTGACGAGAAAAGGTATACGCACGAGGGTCAAGCAGCACATGGTAGACACCAGGAATAAAGTTGTAACGAATGGCATAGCAGTCCACCACAAGGAAACTCGACACCGAATCAACTGGGAAGGCACTGTGACACTCCTCAAGTCCAACTCTAACAATGATGTGCATCTGAGAAGCCTAGAATCCCTGGCTATTCAACACCACAGCCGAGAGAAGGCTGTGCTGATAAATATCCAGGGACCTTCAAACCCAAACATTCAGTTCCTGCTGAGAGGAGAGTTTAATAAATTGCTGAGGCAAAATTGGTGTACTGGCCTGCAAGTTACGGAGGCTATGGCCTTGCGCCGCATTCCAAAGAACGAAAGCAGACGAACGATCATGACGAAGTAAGCAGTGATGTGGCAGCCTGATGAAGACAGTCGTTCTGAGCCCCTCCAACTCCAGACAAACCTGACTGTCGAAAATTTGCAAGGATATTGGAACGGTAAATATCCTTTACTTTGAAATCTAAGCGTACAAAACGTAAACACTGTACATAGCGTAGGTTTTATCAAGGTCGAATGGAACAATAGTATACAGGAAGGTTGGTCCTTCCCCAGCTCATTAAGTTGTCTTCCCGCCAATATTTCGTGTAACGTCACTGTCTCCGGTCTGGTTTGGCTTGTCCGTATGTGCGTAAGCTGTGGAGCTGCGTTGTGACATCAGTGGCCTCAGCAAAAATTAACAGCCAATGGAAAAGTAATATACAAAAAGCTCGGAAGAGATCCCCCCCCCCCCCCCTCTGGATTTTATCAAGCACCCTATAAATGTATATTCTTGGTTTTATAAATACAAAACGAAATAAAAATTAGATATTCTTTAAAGATGAAAAAAATCCGTAAAATGTTCAAATTCCCTGACTATCAGTATGTGTCAGGGAATCAAATTTCCTGATTTTCAGCCTACCCTGACTTTTTCAGACTTGATAAATTCCCCAAATTTTCCCACTTTTCCAGGTAGAACGTCACCCTGATTGTGGCGTCACGTTAACAAAATTGTTGAAGTACTGTTATATTTATGTTATAAGATTAAGTTATGCTAACGAGTCTAGATGCACTTGTGTGTGTAGTTGAGTTAAGATATGTACATGAATTCAGTTGTAGATGCTTGTTCACAATGATGTGTTATGACTGAGCGGCACTATAGTAACTCCTTAGTCAGAGGGAGACACTTATAATGGACTGAGGTGGGGGCTGAAATGCCACCTGTGGTCAGTTATCTTAACTACAAGCCATAATACAATCTCTCATGCTCTGAGCTAGTCAGTTGGTCCTGGGCAAGCCCAGCCTCTACTTTGCTTTCACTCCCACTTCACTGCAGTCGCCTAGGCCTCACTTGAGTCTACTGAACCGCCTTACCATCTGTAGACAGCCAGTCACGTGGACGTGAATAAACCAATGCTGAATACTTTGGGACTGGCCATATGTTGCCTTAGCAAGTGGTGCTTTCGGCCTAATCATTGGTCCAAATTAAGCCTTCCTAGCAAGTGGGGGGTTAAAGTAGGTTAGGCTGAATGCACCACTTACTAGGGCCACCTGTGGCCAATACAATGACTAGTCCCAAAGTAGTCTTCAGCAATGATTTATTCATGTCGACGCAGGCATCTACAGATGGTATAAAGTAGTTCAGTTGGCTCAAGTCAGGAGTAAGTGACTACAGTGAAGTGGGAGTGAGCAGAGCTGCTGACTGGGCTGCATCTCACGACAAAATGACTCGTTCACAGCATGAGAGCTTGTTGTGTACTAGCTTGTAATTAGAATGATTGACAGCTCATGGTAGCACAGCTCCACACCTCACTCTACCACAAGTGTGCAAGAACAATTAAAAATAGGACACTTTAGCGTTATCTTTTTTATTGGTACTGCAATCAATACCAGAATTGTGGCAGAAAATTTAGGATTTTCAAAATAACAGAACTGCAGATTAGGCAAGTGTAGGCCCTTTCTGTGTGCCATCAAAACAACTGAATAGAAAAGGCCCAAGAGTTACAAACAACTGGCCTCATTGTCAGACAGTTCGTGAGGTATTCTTTGCTCGTTGCAAAATATAACAACATCATGGACAGAAAATAATGCCAAGGTAGAACGGAATGATTTTAAGAGGGTGAGCAACGTGTTTAAAACTTCTTACCTTTAGTAAGATTTGGCGCAGGTTCCCATGGCAATTCCTTTGCGTAGTAATGACCAACCACGACGTGTATTCCTCGGCTATTCGTATACAAACCACGTTTCAGATCTTTGTTGTTCGAAGGTTTGTTTGAAGGCGATCGCCCAACGTCTGTCCAGTTGAACAAAATTAGAACTACAATGGCGGGGATAAAACAAATTGCCACAAGAAGTAAGACTGCGCGTCGACGAAAGCAGCGCCTCAATTTTATGCAACGCATAGGACCTGCATATAAAAAAGTATTTCCTTTACAAATCAGTATTTCCAACGTAACCTTCGCCATACGCTTTAAAGGTGGGTTGCCACCAAATTAACATCTCCAGCTTCTAGCCCTGTAGAGTTCTCTCTCACAGCAAGCAAAGGAATGCACAAAGTAATACCTTTAAACACAACGAACAAGCCATGTTCCACCTTAATTACTGAGTAAAAACTTGGGTCGTCCTCGTGTACCTGGGAGCAAGCTGTAAAGGTTAACGATATTACTGTCATTATATGGCGCCAGGGTATTTTCTTTATATTCTACCATGGCACCTCTAGTGGCATTAATATCATTAACTTTTACAGCTTGCTTCCAGGTGCATGAAGACGTACCAAATGTTTACTCAATAATTCAGAAGGCTCGTGGCTTGTTTATTGTGTTCAAAGATATTTCTTTGTGCCTTCCTTTGCTGGATGCGAGCAAGCGCTAGAGAGAACTCAATGGCTCAATGGCACTAGATGCTCCAAACTTTCGTTTGGTGGTAACCCGCCTTTAAATCAACTGTTTATAAAAGATGTACAGTTCCGGTAAAAAAAAACGCCTTCGTTACATGGAAAAGTTGCAAGATTAATGTATGGGACTCTGAACGAAAATGTTGATATCTCGAAAACTACTGGGCAGAATTGAATGAAACAAAAACTGGGTGCTGATTATGATATCAGCTGTATTTCTATACGTATTAGATGTAATGGTAAGTAGCCAAATATAATTGCCCGAGCAAGCAACACGAGTTGATAACTAATAATATATCTCATAAATTACTGGATAGAATTGAATAAAACAAAAACTGGATTAATTGTTATGATATATGCTATATTTCTCTATGCAGTATTCAGCATTAAAATCAGTATAATGTGCAATTCAGTCTTTGTTTCATGAAAATCCTGTCACTAGTTTTCGAGACATCATCAGATATCATTAAATTTTTCTCCGCGGCCAATTATTTTCAGTCAGTTAACGTAGTATTTAATAAGGATGGAAATACAGTAGACAATCTAATAAGCAGTCCAGTCTTTGTTTCATGAAAATCCATCCAGCAGTTTTCGAGATAACTGAATTTCTCCATGGTTGTTATTACGATCCTCGATATAACGAAAAAGGGCGTTTTTTTTTTTACCGGAACTGTACAATAAGCTAGGATATGAGCACTCGGTTAAAATTGCCAGTTTTAATGTGTTACATGACACGTCATATACAGACTCCTGTTCCTCTTCTATCAACAATAAAGATGGAGGTAGCCTAGAAATGCATTTATTTTCTTTACAGTATGATCTTGGTATATCTGCTAATTGTATTGACTTTTCTTAGGCTATGTCCTAACTTAAACCAAATTCCATGCCTTTTACAGCGGCAGTAACTAGTTCAGTTTTCCATGTTGTTTTCAAGCCAGAGTAATTCCTGTTTTCATGCATTGCTTAATGAGTGACCATGGAACGACAAAAAACAAAATTGGCACTTTCTACAGAATTGGATTTAAAAATTAATAAACTGCCCATAACGGAAACCAGGAAACAAAAACAAGCATTGTTGTGTAGGAAACTGGCGTAATTTTTTTTTTGACTGCGAAATACTGTTTGTATAGTACAAAATTAGGATGTGAGAAAATGCCATGCTTTTCCATACTGATAGGCTATTAACAATTTGTCAGAAGTGCATTATTTCAAGAGGTGGAAAAGGGCCTAATGAGAAGAGCGCGCACTATCAACGTGAAATTTGTCCAGTTTGAACAAACCATTCTGTAAAACCATTAGGAGCTAATTTTTGAAGGAGTTTATTCTTCCATGGAGAGAATGTGCAGGAACAGGTATTTGCTTGCTTCCCGAAATCTTAGTAGTGGTATGTAAGATTTACCTAGGGTAAGTTCAGTAAACTTATCTTCCAAACCATCAATCCAAACTAGTGAAACCAGAAATTACGTATCTCAGACACGTTTTGCAAGTCCAAAACGTAACAAAGGATCCCAAAAATGCCTTTTGACACAACTGATGGATCTGTGGCATGACAAAGCCAGGCCAGAATATCTGTGAAGATATGTTATCCAAAAATAAACCCAAAAGTGCACACAAAGATCAGTGGAACCACGACGTTTCGGGGATGGTTGCAACTGGTTATCAAGTAAGAAATTTTAGCTCAGAAGACACAAGCTAAACACTCAAATTTTTAAAGTTCTCAGGCAAAATATGTTTATGCTGGCTGTTGCGACACACATTTTGGCTAGTGCATACGGTGGGGTGAAGGCGGACCGTGTTCATTTTCACCCTGTATTAACAGGGAAGAGGTTGATCTTGGGTGTGACTGCCTACACTATTTACTAATTTGACTATTAATGCATGAGCATCCAGTTTAAATTTTGTAGTTTTTCATCACTTGTCTGATATCATCATGATTTGAGTATTAATTTGTAAGTGGCCTCCGAGCCGAAATTTCACACTTGATAATGGGGTGCAGCAGTTCCGTATCCTGGTATCTAGGATACCGGGAAGGTTGAGATGTTAGCGGGAAGCTACGAGTTAACAAAAAAAAATCATTGTAAGAGTGTAGTTTCAGAAATTTCAAAAGCCACTTACTCATAACAGCAAGTGATTAACTTACATGGTTTGTATTTCGTTTTAAATGCAAAGACGAGTTCCCAACGTTAGTTGTTTTAGTAGCTGCACAGAGCAACGCGTTTTAGGCAAGTTACTTTCCCTCCCTGCTACTTTAGTGGGCATAGTCCACTCTCTCAGGCCAGCAAGAACGATGGGTGTGGTGAAAGGGTTGTGGGTGGGGATGAGTCTAATTACAACGATTCTCAACGGTGGCTAACTTGTGCAAATGTCTTGAAGTGCTGTAGGAATGATAATTTTACTACCTGAAAAAATTAAACGCTTGGTATGTATTAAATATAATTAAAATAAAATAAAATACTCCAGCAATGCAACAAGAGCTTTGAAAGGTTCCGTTTGCTGACAACAGTACGAACATTTTTCTTTTAAGTAAACAAAACAAAAAATGTTAGTAAAAATGTCGAATCTGCTATACAAAAGTTTCATTTTGCATCGCAGTTTAGCTAATCAACTTTTGTTGGGGGGGGGGGGGGGGTCAAGCCCTGCATTTTTAT
>JAHWFP010231016.1:33586-60153 GCA_023313725.1 Lithobius niger
ACAGTGGTGCGTTCTGTTCGCTCTGTTCGGTGCTTTAGGAAGGTACTATCAGTGCCTTCCTAAACCACCGAACAGAGCGAACAGAACGCACCATTGTTACAGACAGTTTAGCTCCAAACTTGACGTCGCGCGTGCGCAGTGATGTTGCGTCAGCCGTTCAGTACCTTCCTGAACTACAATACAGCTCACCAAGCTCAGCAGAGTATTCGATACGTCATGCCTTCACTGCGACCTGACCTAACTAATGGATTTGACCAGGATTGGCTAATAGATCTGACCAGGGGAGACCAATGCCAAATTGCGAACCATCTTAGGGAGGTGGTTTGCTGGGATGGAGATTTGAGCATGCGCGACGTAACAGTTTTGACGAAGCAGATTCATCGCTGACGATGTTAACGTCAATCAAGCCGCATCAACACGGATGACGGATAGTAGCAGGGAATGAGCCAAACTGTCACCAACAGTGGTGCGTTTGGTACGTTCTGTTTGGTCGTTTAGGAAGGTACCGTGAGTCTCGACACTAAAGGAAAGGAAAAACATTATCAGGAAAATTAAAAGAGAAGAAAGAAAAAGGAAAGATCAGTGGAGGCGGCCCGTAGACTTGTAGGAGATACCAGTCTAGCCCCGAGGGACTACCTACTTTACTTTACTTTACTTCACTTTACTTTACTTTACTTTACTTTAGGCTACTTTACTTTACTTTACTTTACTTTACTTTACTTTACTTTACTTTACTTTATTAACAAAATCAAGAATTACATCGCCGTTCAGGCTGCGTAACAAGACTTTGACAAAAATATTTCTTTCATGCAAAATAGAGGCACATACAATGAAAACAAACAAATTTCAGTTTATAATATAACTTTTTTTTTGCGCTGCTCCTGATTACTAGGGGATAGGCAAACCTTGGAGCAAACAAGAAATGCTATATCGCCTCTTCGTTCCCTCTGCATGTACTACATTGAGAATATGGAAGAGCGTGAATGCGAGCCAAATGGTTTTTCAAGGGATTGTGAGGATGCTGGAGAAAACTTCGGATAAGGGCTATGGGATCACAGGAAGGTTGTTGAGTGGGGGAGGAGGCTGAGGAATTGCGACAGGGTAGGAAGGGGAGGGGAAGCAAAGTGAGGAAGGGGGATTCCATTGGCAGTGGGGAGCAAGGTGAGGCAGAGGTATTTCATTGGGATGGTAATGGGAGGGGTGGTGAAGGGGCAGATGTAGGGAAGGGGGCTTGTGATAGTGGGGAGGCAGGAGCCCATGCAAAGGGTGTTGGTGGTAGCTGAAGGGGGCGGTAGAAGAATTTAAAGAAGGGGGAGGGGTGCTTTCAGAGGGTGCTCAGGAATGGAGGCGGGTATCATTGAAGGGAATTGGCAGGGATTGTGGGAGGATAGGAGTTGCTGAGGTATGTGGCTTTTCCGGGAGGTAGGGTGCCGGGTTGTAGCGGTCCATGTGGCGGTCCTGATGTTAGGTTGGGGGGGGGGGGGAGATGTTTTGCTTAGGATTAAATGATGAGGGCCAGTGGGCTGTTTGGTCGAGTTCGTGAAAGGTGGGCTGAGTGAAGTTCGAGTTGAATGTGAAGGAGGCAAAGAGGATGAGGAAGGGGATGAAAATTTTTGTGTGTATGGTGCCAAAGAGGGAAGGTGTAGGGAAAGAGACACTTGAGGAGAATAGGCGATTCAACTTGAGCTTATGAGGAGGGTGTGGAGAAGAGACATTGAAGTGGTTTACTCCAGGAGTGTGCATAAGACCTGGTGGAGTGAGGATGGGATATTTTTCTTGCGGGAGATGGCAAAGAGGGCTTGGCGAGAAATTTGTAGAGGTGTGGGGTTAGATTTTTCGAGTTAGATTTTTCGGCAGAGAAAGGGAGGGGGGTTTGAGATAGAGGAGAGGTGGGGGAGTGGGGTTCTGAGGCTTGGGTCAAGGAATGTGTGGAGGATGGTGAAGAGAAGAAGGTGGGGAAGGATGGAGAATAGATGGAGGAGAGAGTTTATTGACAGGAGGGGAGAAGGGAGGACAAGTGAGTTGAGTTAAAGAGATGGGGAGAGCAGAGAGGATTGATGTGTTTGCAGTGGCAGTGACACATTGCCAAGCTGGTAGTGATAGAGATGGATGGAGAGATTGGAGGGGAGCAATAAGGGGCGGATTGGGGTCTTTACTAGAAGTTGGGGTTGGCGGGAACGTGGAAAGGGAACAGAGGCTACGTAGTAGAAAGATTGCAATTGGGGCAGAGTACCTTGAGGTGGAGGAGGGAGGGAGGGTTAGAATGAGGAGATTTGCATAAGGCCACCTGCCAACTTGACGAAGTTGAGGGACGATGGATTTGAGGTTGTTATCCGTAGCAATTTCATTTCCATCTGGTGTAGTAGGGGGTCTGAATGGAAGGCTGGCGCGAAATTTTATTGTGAATAATAAGTTTGAGTTAGCATACCTTGGGAATGGATAGATGAAGTTGGGGAAAAGGGGAACTTAGGTTGGCCATTGGCTTTTTGTGGGCTGAGGAGGGAGATGCTGGGGTACAAACATGGCAGTTGATGTTGATGGTAGGTATGGTACAGATGTGAGGATTGGTTAGTTACCACTGGTATATGCAGTCTGGTGTGGATGCGAGTACTAGGGGTCGGACGAATAGGGAAAAAATATATTCGAATATTCGCCCAAAAAATATTAGAATATTCGTTCAAAATTTTTTTTTACAAGTTTCGGCCCCCCCCCCCCCAGCCCCCTCCCCCCCAAAAAAATCCGTTTTTCTTTAAATACCCAAGTTTTATTTAGTCTATTAGCAATGCAAGGCATATGTAATATAACCACAAGTTTAATTAAATCTACTAGGCATGGCAACTTGGAAGGCACACGTAACACAACATGGGGGGCCCCCCCCCCAAAAAAAAATGATGAATTGGTTACTGCAGTACGGAATGAACGTAATCCACCAAGGTGTCACGTTTGATATTGAAGTTGACATCATCTATCAACTGGTTGCCATGGCCCTGATTGACTTCCCCATTCCTTAGTTCTTAAATGTTTTGAGGAGAACTGCTGTGTGCTCCGTAATCTCAACCCCCAACCCGTTCCCCCTCTCCACTTGCAAGTGACAATCCAAAACGCATGGATTGGTTGGGAGGGACAGGGAAAGAGAAGGAAGCATAGTGCGGACTGGCAGGGACTGGAGAAGCCCACAGAAAAAGTTAAAAACCAAATAAAAAATAAAAAAATTTAAAAAACGTAAAATTGCACAAACTTTTATTTTGTGAATATTCAAATGGAATATATTATATTCGAATATGCTCTTAACGAACGAATATTCTAATATTCGTCCGACCCCTAGCGAGCACACTGGCCCAAAACATAGATGCACCTTGCAGAGGAAGGTGGGAAAGAATAGAGATATAGAGTGCACAAGTAAGGCGGTAAGGTCAAGTCCGAAGAGTAAAAGCGCAAGTATTGATCTCGTCTAAGCCATTAACACCAAGTGAATCAGATCCATGAGAGAATGGTGCTAGAATGTAGGTTGCAAGTGAATCAGGACAGTGGTGCCACAGAAAAGACTGGGAGCCGGACGATTCCTTTGCTCACGACACTATCCTGGGAGTACATGGTTGGGGAACAATGGCCAAAACACATGAACACAAAGAAGAAGGCAAGTTTGTAAGGCGTATTGGAATGCGCAGAGTAGCGGTGGTGTCGCCGGACTGGACGAGACAATTCTTGTACAATCCACCGATTGAAATGTGGGGGCTATACCGATCACAGAGGATCGTTGTGAAGTGTGGCAGATAGAGCGGGTGGAACGATTGAAACACAACCGTGGAGCCTGTTGTGGCAAAACCTATTATTTGAGTTACTATTGCAGGGGGGTGGATTTGATGATAATGCAAATACGTTACGCTACATGCCGTCATCATGGGTCCAACTTTGGATTTGCCCCAGTTCTTTCTCTGTAGATGGATGAGTGAAAAGGGCTGGTGGGCGTATAGACCGAAGGCGTGTGCGGCTCCACGACAGCGACAGATGCAGCAGACACCCCGGAAGGTCAGTGTACAAACGGGATAGGCTCTCATATGAGCTCATCATGCAAATTGTGGTAGTAGTCGGAGTGGCGGGTTGGCTTCAACCGTTTCCCGCAGATGAAGACAATGACTGGCCGCTGCTGCAGTTGATATCACTAGTGATTAGTTTTCACTGCCTGAAGTTCCCCTTCCCAATCCTATTTGACTCCCCTGAATTGGAAGATCTGATACTCATGATGGTAGTGATACACTGGCAAGTTAGATGCTTGTAGAAGTCAAAGGAACATGTAATGATGCGGCATAGTATTAAGAACGGACTGAAGCCTGAAGTAGGGCAGGAGTGTGGAACAGGCAAGGGTTGAACCTTGAAAGAGATAGGAATGGAACAGTGAGTTGTGAAGTCAAGGAGAGGCGTTACTCCGATTGCCTTATAAAAATAAATAGGAAAGATGTACTAACACTTGAAAGTTCATACCTGCATGGGTAGAGTAAACAATATTTCTGCATAACTTTCTAATATGTTAGAGGCCGTATATATAAACCTGTGGCAGTACTATTTTAGCAATTACAGCTATTTGCACGATTTTAGCGGCAGTGCGATTTTAACTCAACAGTGTGATGCGCGATTACGTGAACATGCTGTATCTTGGTTGTCGGACCTGGCACTGTAGCAACAAGTTATTATATAATGGACTATATTAATGAACTATGCTATAGGACTTTGCTAGTGACGTTTAATCCGCATTTGTTATCGTGCGATGTGGCGAGTGTGCTTTACAGGCAGACCAGAGTTTGTGATGGACGCTTGTGCCTTGTATGAAGGAAACGATTGGGAAATTTTTGCAACAAACACGGGGGGGGGGGTTTGCGAAGCAATCATTTCATGTGTAGCATTGAGTTTTGGATTGCAAGATGGGGCTCGAAAGGGAGCCGAGGCAATGGGTCAGTGGAAGCAATGGGTCAGTGGGGACCCGCGAGGGTTTGGGATGCTGTAACTAACCCCTAGTAAGAGAGAGGGAAAGGTTTCCGACGAATTGTGCAACAGGTCTCGCATGGGCACACTATAGGTTATCGCTGCAATTTGACCCTACGGTTGTGCGTTATGAGGTGGTGGCAAGGGGAAGGAATGACTACGTGATCTATCGGGCCTGCTATAAGGTCAACATGAGAAAAATGTGGTTTGTTCCTCTGGGTGATAATGATCAACTCACCCAAGTCTTTAGCGCTTACGTGGCTATGAGTTTTGTAAGGTTTTTTTTTTAGACAGTGCTAGATTGGATCGTGGAAAAGTGAAATAAGATAGTGGATGAAGGCAATTAAATTGTGGAGAGGAGATCGGTTCATAGGTAAATTTGGAGGGCGAGATTGTGAGGATTGGTTAGTTCCCCCTGGTACAAGACGGGTAATAAGATAATGGGTTGAGGCAATTCAATTATGTAGGGGGGGGGGGTCAGTTCATAGCTAAATTTGGCGGGTCGAGATTGTGAGGATTGGTTTGTTACCCTTGATACATGTAGTCTGGTCTAGATGCGGGCACACTGGCCAGGAATGTAGGGGCACCTTGCAGATGAAGGTGGGTATGAATAGAGTGCACAAGTAAGGCTGTAAGGTCAAGTCCGAAGAGCAAAAGCGCAAGTATTGATCTAAGTGATTAATTGTCATTAACATCAAGTGAATCAGTCATGGAACACTTGCAACATGACACAGGTTTGGAACACTATTTGGATGTAATGAGTGGGAGAGGCAGGAAGCGTGAGGAGGGAGTCAAGTTCTTTGATGGAGAGAGTATGAGCCCAGGGGATGGGTTTGGGATGGCGTGGAATCTTACGGATTCTGGGAAGCTTGTGAAGTTTTGTGATGCGGTCAAAAAAAGGGTTGTGGAATTGAACAAAAGTTATGTAACATAAGGGAAGGTTAATTCCTTCAGGCTGCTAACTAGTTCTTAGGGAGAAGGGGGAGGGGTAAGAGGTTGTGGGATGAGGAAATGAAAGGAGCTATCCAGGGGCAGATCGGGTAGGTCAGGGCCCGCCCAGAAATGATTACAAGGGGCCCATCGGGGGTGCCCATTCCCTCCCAAAGCCTATGAGGAGTCCCCAAATTTGTTTAAAGCCACCTCCCTCCTGACGGGAGGGCCAAGAAAGTTAAATTTTTTTGGTAAAATTTATTTTACCCTGACAGGGATCCGGGGAAACCAGCTAGGGGGTCTGGGGGAGCCCTGCAAGCTCCCACAGCGGGGTCCAGGGCAGAGCACCGGAAGCTGGAGTATTTTCGCTATTTGAGGGCCAATTTTGAGGTGGGGAAGGGGAATATACTTCGAAGTACGAATAAAATTTATGCAGTTTTACACTCATTCCTACGGTATTTAAACAAAAGGGCCGTTAGATGCCTCATGCTCATGTTGATTGCAGCATGTATACGATCCTAGGATTTTCCAATTGGAATTGCCACGTAAAATTGTCCCTCTCGTCTTCTGGTGCCATGACTTTGGCTGGGAGCACGACAAAACTCTACAAAGAAAATAAAAAGAATGTATTATCTGTTTGGGACACCATATAACGTATGCAATTTTTTTTCTGATTCCTCCACTTACTTTGGGTGTTACGTGTTTCATTCTCATAGAGACGAATTTCTGTGCATGACGGAAAGGAGAGCCCTTTTCCAGGCATGCAATTACATTATTACTTTCCAGGCATTTCTAGGTTTTCAAAACTTCGCACGAACCCTCAATTACCTGTAGAGCTGTGGTAAGCCCACTAAGGTTTTAACCATTTTCCAGCGATGTTGTGTAGCCAAGTAGAATGCATCAATCATTAGATGACGTATTCAGTACCTTCCTAAAGCTCCAAACAGAGCGAACAGAACGCACCACTGTTCGTGACAGTTTGGCCTCAAACTTGACGTCGCGCGTGTGCAGTGATGTTGTGTCAGCCATTCAGTACCTTCCTAAACTACAATACAGCTCAACTAGCTCAGTAGAGTATTCGATACGTCATACCTTCACCGCGACCAGACCTGGCTAATGGATGTGACCAGGATTTGCTAATAGATGTGACCAGGCGAGAGCAATGCCAAATTGCGAACCATCTCAGGAAGGTGGTTTGCTGGGGTGGAGGTTTGAGCATGCGCGACTTAACAGTTTTGATGAAACAATCATCGCTGACGATGTTGATGTCAATCAAGCCGCATCAACACGGATATTAGCAGGGAATGAGCCAAACTGTCACCAACAGTGGTACGTTTGGTTCGCCCTGTTTGGTCGTTTATGAAGGTACCGATTGTGTACAAAAATAAAATTGGTAAAAACATTTGAATACAGCAGTAAGGTTTCACGTGAACTAAACAGTACAGCAACATTACAGTAACCGGAAACATTACCGGAAAGTTATTTTTTGTTCCTTTGCTGTTTTGACTTCGATTCAGTTGAACCTCACCTTAAGCATCAAACGAGTTCGTTTTCGTTTACTATTAAAATTATGGTCTCACTTGCCATCTGTATACATACTTCTAATCATAATACTGCCCTAACAAGTCACATAGCCAAGTTGTACTAAAAGCTTTCACAAGTTATCCCGAGTGTACGGCAACGTTGGTAAACAATCTTATACAACAGAAAGTTTAGAAAATAATGAATACCATAATGCAGGTCTTACGTCGTGAGAAAACTAAAAACACATCAAATTGGTGTAACGAACTAAGGCTGGGCCCCTACATAAAACCTTCAGTTGGGCCCCCCCCCCCCCCTACTCGCCAAAGAAACTATTTTTCAACAACATGGAAGGAGCCATTTTTTTTCCAAGTCATAATTTTAAGTTTCTAAGGCGCCAATTCTTTTTTAATTCGGCCAAATCTAGGTGTGAGTCTCACGCACGTTTCAACCACGAACCCACCCCACACATTTTGAAGAATTATGCAAACCAGTTATATAGTGTTTTATTTACACGTGAATAAGAAATAATTACTTTAAACGATCCAGTAATTTCCGAAAACTTTAAGTCAATGAAATAATTACAGGTTTGCTTTTCCTGTTACCTGGTAAGTGCCTGATTCGGAGTAGTTATTTTCAGTGATCCTTTTTCTCATATTAAAAAAAAAATACGAGTTTCCGGGTCCGGGGTAGGGGGCCCATCGGACTCTTTAGAGAGGGGGCCCATCCAGAGATTTCCGGATGCAGTAATCCGTCCCTGGAGCTATCACTGAATGGAGGCAGGGCTTGTAGGGCTTGGGGGAGAATGTTGGAGAGTCAGGAGGAAGGAGACGTTCAGAAGCATTAGAAGGAAGAGTTTAGGACGAGTTTAGGAAGAGTTTGGAAGAGTTAGGTAGGAAGGGTTAGGAAGAGTTTTGCTTCTGAAGTAGTTGGTAGGACGATTGGGGCGTATAACCAGAGAATGGTGAAGAGGGTGGTGGGGGACGTGAGGTGGGAAACAGATTCTGAAGATATGTCACATGCAGAAATGGTGCTAGACAGGAGAGGAAGGAAGTGGAGAAAAGTTGCTCCTTGATACAGAAAAGAGGACCATGGCCAAAGGAGGAGAATAGGATATTACGTACATAAGTGTTTTAAGGGTGCCAGTGGTGAGGCGGAAGGGGAGAAGAACATAGGTTTTGACTAGTAAGGAGCAAGATGTGGTTCACGGTGAACTGATGGAGCTATCTCGTTGGAGGCGCTGTAGGGAGCCACGAAGACTATGAAAGATGGAAATGCGAAGGGTGGGGATGGGCTGCCGGGAAAGTTGTTGAAAGGGTTTGAGTTGAAAGATGATGCTTTTGTGGGATTTAAATGGGGTTTTAGAGGGGAGGGAGGTTCCTGAGGGTTGGAAGAAAGTGACAGACAGCTTTATTTTTAAGGGAAAAGGAAAAGACCCGAGAGGAGACTTCTGGAGAACTACTGGCTTGTTGCTATCATCAGTATGGTTTATAAGGTTTTAATGATGGTCATGACTGAGTGTCTGAGGGAAGAATTTGGGATATTCAGAGTGGGTTTCGGAGGAGGAGAACGTTTAAGGATAATGTTTTCATTGTTTTGCAGGTGTCTGAAGTGGCCACGAAGGAACGGAGGACATTGGGGCGGCAGTTTTTGATATTGAGAAAACGTATCATAAGGTGAACTGAGGCTTGTTATGAGAGGAAATGAGGGAGAAGGGGGTGGCAGAGGGGTTTATTTGTCTCCTTAGGAGATTGTATGAAGGTTTTGACATGGGAGGGAATCAATTCAAATGGGTTGAAAATAGGGTAGAGATGAGACAAGGGGTGCCTTCGAAAAGTAACCTGGTTGGATCAAGCAAATGTCACTCTCGTTGCCTCTACACCACGTCACGAATTTGTAGCATTTTTAACCCAAAATCGTCACTAGAACGATTGTCACGTGACAGCAATAAACTACAAACAGTATTATTTGACCAGCAACCAGGAGTTTATTTACGTGCTTAATGTTAAGATACGTTGAAGATTTAATGACTAATTCCTGAAGCTTATTTATAGAATTATAACACCGAACCTTCTACCACCCTGCACTGAACGCAACAAGATTAATGCAAATAAATCAACGGTCCCCCCTTGTTTCTTTCTCTATTTTGATTGGTTGACAGTCAATTCGTTTGCAGTGTTAGCCCCCTGTCCCACCAGTTACCCTCAGTGGCGACCATGGTTGGTTCGGTTGGATCAGGGGATTATGACGCGACATCTCACACGACCTACACAATTAGTACATGCAGCAGCATGTTTCTTCACAACCTAAGTTACTTAGCTCAGTTTTCAAAGGCATCCAAGGATACCCTTTATCTTCACTTCTGTTCTTGGGCTTTCATTGGAGACTGCAGGAAAGAGTGACTGACAGTGGGTTGAAATTTAGATAGGGTAGGAACAGGGATGGGTGCTATAGGACTCCGGGGTCTGGCCTTTATGGGTGACGTGGGACTCATGGATGATGGGAGAGAAGGTTTAGAGAAGCTGTTAGGGTGTGTTCAGGCTGGGGCGTCGAAATGAGATTGAGATTTAACAGGGATAAGTTGGCGTTTATGTTGTTTGGGAGCAGAGACGTCAGGAAGGATAAAAGACCAGAAGTAATTTTGCCGACAGATTTTGCACTGGCCAAACATTGGGGTGGGGGGGGGGGGGGCGTGTTAGACCCCCCTCCCCGTAGAAAGTCCCTGTTTGGGAGAGGGGAAGAGCAGTGGGATAGCAGTGTGAGGACTGGATTGGGCAAGAAGGTGAAGGTGAAGATGGTGTCTGGATAGGGTTATTTAGGGGTGAAATTCTTGAACGGGTTTGACTACATGGATGTACTGTCAGGTAGTTGGTGGGGACGGCAGGAAGAGTTAAAGACATATTGAAAAAGGTATAATTTTGAGGAATAATAGGGATGAGCTGGCTTGCATTCTGTGGGAGGAGAGTTGCAGTCATGGGGGCTACATTTGCCTTGGGATTTTGGTGTAGGAATGGGAGGTCAGGAACCAGTGTAAGAGATTTAAGGACAAGTTGGGTAGGTGGGCAGGGGTTAACCGGTTTTCAGTGAATGAAGTGGTGATTGGGGAGAATGAGTGGTCGAGCTTCAAAGCAAAGAAAGTGGTGGTCACACTGGGTTTTGATAGGAGGGTGAGGTAGCTGCATGAGGGTTGTACAGTGTGGAAGGTGTATGAATTTGTGATGAGTAGGTGCACGACTAAGATGAAGTATATCTGGTGTAGAAGGGGAATTAAGGGGATCAGGCATGTGAAAACTGGGCTGTGGATGAAGGGTTTGGGAAGCCAACAACGTGGAGATACAGAGAGGAGAAAGAGGGAGTAGGATAGGATAAGTGCTACGGATTTGGAGAGCGTACTTTTGTTCAGAGCTAGCGCAGAGGATCTTGTGTGGAGGGTGGGTGGGGGACAATGAGGAAGCAACCTGTAGGACCTACAGGGAAAAAACAAGATATCATCCAGTTATACAAGTAACAATACGAAATATTTTCTACAGAAGTACTGGCTGTTGGGGTTGTTCCTCGTTTTGTGAATGCAGACATCAACACGCCATGTCTAAAACGAGTAAAGACATTGTTTTAGGTGTGGACATCTTATCTCGATAGTAACTGTATCCTGGTTCAATGAATTTTTCAAATCGAAAAATTCGTACTGCTGTGAATCTTGATACACAGCATAACATGAATGCTGCAAAGAATGTGTCTTAAGTATGCTTTTTCTTCCCTAGAAAATGTGACAAGTTTTCTGCAAAATTGGGAATATGTCAGAGAGGACTGCTATTTACGCAGCCTAATTTGGCTATAGGATGTCATCTGCTGGCAGCTTATATACATAGGAAAAGCTTAGTTTTGAGGAAGGTGCGGGAGGGGGAATTATGCTTTTTTGAACATCGAAATGGAAGGGAGTATACATTATTTTAGTCATGGAAGAGAGCAATACACATTTTGGAAACTGCCTGGTCGATTCATCTATACTCCTTCCCCAAATACCTAATGTTCCTAATGTGGTTCATTTATTCATGAAGCAAAGTTGGTTTACTAATGCATTTTGACTCTGAAGGTTGGAATGAATTTTGAAAGTAGTAATTCATAGTTCTTCGGTATGAACTAAGAGAACATGCAGAATAGGTCGTAATAAAGCCCGTGGTTGCTAGGGGATCCTGGTAACCTCTCATAGTATCCTCACCTGGCAGGGGCTGTTATATAGTCTAGGAGAAGAATTCAGAAAAGGCCATAGTTTAGGAGTAAAAGGCATTTTTTAGTAGAAGTGGTAACTAATTTTTTTCTGAACGAGAAGCACATAAAGAAGCTAGGTATAAACGTTACCAAATTTTCATTGCAATTTTAAGACCGGAAATGAACCTCCATCTTGGAAAAAATGGCACTAGAGAGATTTTCTAATATTTCTAATATCTCGAATTATACCAACCAGTTTTTCATTTTCTTAGCACCAAATAAAAGCATTTGAAACGTTCTATCCTTCATCACATATTAACACTTTCGATTTGTAATGATTTTCTAACAGATTTAACTTAAAGATAAAAAAAAAAACATGCATTTGCTCATCGTAAAATTTTGCTATAAACGTAAATAAATCTCGAACGCTTAGACCAATCGTTTTAATGCCTATCTGTTCTTGTAGTGCAGAGAATTACCTTTAATTTTGCATATAGAACATCTATTTCGGTCCCATAGAAGTAGAGTAATTGATACGCAAGTATATGGGTAACATTCGGGAAATTACCTTACGTTGTACCTTACGTTATATCTTACGTTGGGGCTATCTTGTTTCATTTAAAAACGAAGTGGCAATGTCATAGCAGTGAAAATGGTCACGATTTTCGTCTAGAATGTACTCCTTCAAGCGTCTTACACTTAACCAGGGTTCAGACAAAACCTGGAGAACCTGGAAATCTCAGAGAAAATGAAAAAGGAGCCAAAGTCTCAGAAAAATGTCAGGGAAAACTAGAAACTTTTTGTTAAATCAGGGGAAAAACAGGAAAATTGAAATAAATGCCTTTGTGTCAGATCTATCATATCAAAAACCAAAACTGGTAAAAGGGGCCGCCAAGTTCCGAATGGTTCGGCCCTTCAAAGGAGTGATATCAACACACCAAAACATTCGCCAAGTTAATCGCACCGCTTAATAATTCGAAGGTTAAATGAAAACTAGAACATTGCTACTTTCGGTAGCAATGTTCAAGTTTTCATTTAACGTATAAAGTATTATTAGGTGCGATTAAGTTGGCGAATGTTTTGGTGTGTTGATATCACTCCTTCGAAGGGCCGAACCATTCGGAACTTGGTGGCCCCTTTTACCAGTTTTGGTTTTGATATGATATCACTCCTTTTTTTAAATTGTGTATTGACTCAACTCCACTACCGTGCAGATGAGTAATAAAGTGCCACGTCAACAAGAAATTGGTTTTCAACAATTTGCTACTACCTTTTGCCTATAGGCTGAACCATTCTCAAGTTAGTCACCTCTTTATTGGCTTTTGGTTTGGTTTAAATTTTGTTGTAATTTGTTATATTTATTTAGTTTTGGTGTGTTGATATCACTCCTTTGAAGGGCCGAACCATTCTCAACTTGGTGGCCTCTTCACCAGTTTTTGGCATTGTTTATTTTGCTTTGTTTTTACACTTGGTGAATTGGACGTGAATACAATTTCTTTGCAACGTTGTTTAGATTTATCGTGATAAACTAGTGTGTGTCTAAGCACGCACGTCAGTATACACGTTATCATTGTCGGAACTTTGGCCGTCCAATGAGAGACGATGCCGACAATACTAACAATGGTAATAACAATATTTTCGTACTTACGCGCCCTCCCACGCCATCCCTGTTACGTCCCAAGGCTCCAAACCATAAAAGGTACCCAGTTCGTATTGTAGTGCACCCATTCGTCGAATTTCATAGCTGGAAGCCTTCCCGTTATTTGGGAATCGATGAATAATCACCCTCTGGGATTTAACATGGAGATGAGCGGACTAGGTAGCTAGTAACACATTTTCAACGTTATTGAGGGGCAGATTTTGCATTGAAAGCAGCATAGCTGGCATTCAAACACGAGTTAATTTTTGTCAGGTGGGTCATTGCTCTCGATTTCAACACAATTTAAGCTTTTGTATACCACATTATTATTTTTCCTCAAGTACCTGAAATGTGCCCAACTGTGCTTCAAGATATAAGACACTGACGCAATGGCGTCACGCTACAATGGTTTACAACCTAGACAATTGAATTAATGTGATGTTTGTTGTGATGTTTGTTGCCTAACTTGGCGCGACACACTAGCGTGTGTCTAGATAAGTTCCATTGAGTTAGCAGATCCGAAACAAAATCCTAGGTTAGTAGCAAATATTTTAATTTGTGCTTTAATAAGTTCAAGTAATTTAGATGTAACTTCAATAAACTAAATCTTAGGCGAGTGCCAATATCTGTGATAAAAATGCATTTAGTCCCGTCTGGACTAGTCTCTAAACAGCTATTTTCTGGGATGTGGGATTATTTTCGTACAAATATTAATAAAAATATTAGCTATACTTGTAAACACCTGGAAATGTCCATTGGATGCACCTGGAAACGTCAGGGAAATTGAGAATTAAAAAATTGTCTGAACCATGTTAACTTAACCGGCTATACTTAGACTTTTCTGAAATGTTGCGATGTCTTCTTTCCACCAAGGCTGAATAAATTTATTTATCATACATAGCTGCCATTCTATTCTGGTTTAAAGGTGAAGCCTAAATGTAATAGTAGTTAAAATGCATAGCGATTTTCGAATTAAATGTATTCATTCAACCTTCCTAATTTTCTTAACTAGGATATTTATGAAGATTGGATCAGAATTATTGACCTTTAATGCAGCTCATTATTCACTCAGTAATTAATAACACAAATTAAATAAAATGAGTTTAAAAGCGTAATTTGTAACATATTTCAATATATATTCCAATATCTCTCCTCGTTAAAAATTAAAAAGATTCAATTTATGCTTGGTTGGTTGGGTGCTTGGTTGGGGTAGTTCGTCTTCTCCTCTGGAAGTAGAAGGCTACAAATACGAGAAGTTTGTCAAAAGAAAGCAAATTAACCCGTTATTTGTGTGGGCGTATTTTCAAAGTCCGAGCTGGGTCCTAAATGACCGAAATTAACGAAAAAGGACCATTTGCAACAATCAGCAACAATCAGCAACAATCACCCAACAATGCCTCAACAATACATGACGTCATGATTGTTGCCACATTTTTTTCGTGGAAGCCTCGAACCATCCAGAACGTCCATCAACAATGGTCTGGCGTCAACGGACCAACGAGGAGCGAGTTACTAAATTGTTGTTCTCAGTAACAATCAGTAAAGACGCGTAGCTTTTCGCAGTATTATTTTATTACCCTTTTAAAATTGCAGTCATTCACCGATTCTATAATAACTCACAAATCTAGGACAAGAGAATAATCGTTTAGCAGCAACACAAAGACAGAAAAAGATTAAATGCTAAATACTAAATTACGTATAGAAAATATATTGACACCAGAAAGGGGTGCCAGGAATACTTTTACGTGTACGTTTGTATTATTTTAAACAACAATATTCGAGCATTAGTTTTTACGTAAGGCCATCAGCCAGTTTCCTCCCTATTTGTTCTAACACGCGAGCTGCTTTGGTTAAGAGTTAGTGTCTTGTGTAGTCCTAATTTGCATTCAAGCCGTGGCGTTTCTCTTGATTTCTGCAGCTGTTTTCGCCAAGTGATGTGTGGTTCTTGGTGGTTATATTGATTTAGTCACGTTCCTGAAGAAATGATTGAGTGAGCGAAGCGAACGAAAATCATCGCTTGTCATCAGAAACAGTAGTAAGCTAAATATTTATACTGTAGTGCAAATGAACGACTTTTTATGTTGGATAAAAGATCATTGGAACCGTGGCGTTTTCACTTGATTTCTGCAGCTGTTTCACCTAGTGAGGGGTCATGAGAAAGTGAAGTGATAAGGAACCGATGGAAAAATCTTCACTGAGCAGGACGTAAAGAAAAAAAAAATCTAAAAAAAGTGAAACAAAAAAGCCCATGTAAAGTGTAGTACTAACACAAATTACATGTGATGTGAGGTGTTACAATGATTCAGTCACGTTTCTGAGGAAATGTGTGCGCTGATTGAGTGAGCGAAGCGAACGATGATCAGCGTTTGTCATCAGAACAGCACTTTTTCCTAAATACAGCAGCTTGGATAAGAGTTAGTGTCTTGTGTAGGCCTAATTTGCATTCAAGCCGTGGTGTTTTCACTTGATTTCTGCAACTGCTTTTGCCAAGTGATGTGTGGTTCTTGGTGGTTACATTGATTTGGTCACGTTCCTGAGGAAATGTTTGCGATGATTGAGTGAGCCTAGCGAACGAAAATCATCGTTTGCCATTAGAAACAGTAGTAAGCTAAATATTTATACAGTAGTGCAAATGAACGACTTTCTATGTTGGATAAAAGATCATTGGAACCGTGGCGTTTTCACTTGATTTCTGCAGCTGTTTCACCAAGTGAGGGGTCATCAGAAAGTGAAGTGATAAGGAACCGATGAAAAATATTCACTGAGCAGGACGTAAAGAAAAAAAATTCTTAAGAAAGTGAAACAAAAAACCCCATATAAACCCCAAATTACATGTGATGTGAGGTTCTCGGTGTTACAATGATTCAGTCACGTTTCTGAGGAAATATGTGCGCTGATTGAGTGAGCGAAGCGAACGATGATCAGCGTTTGTCATCAGAACAGCACTTTTTCCTAAATACCGTAATAACGTAGTAGGGTAGGTTGCGCTGATTGAGGGAGCGAAGCGAACGAAAATCAGCGTTTGTCATCAGAACAGCACTTTTTCCTAAACACAGTAATTAAGTAGTAGGGTAGGTTGCGCTGATTGAGTGAGCGAAGCGAACGAAAATCAGCGTTTGTCATCAGAGACAGCACTTTTTCTTAAACGCTCTTAGTAAGTTGTAGGCTAAATATTTATCCTGTAGTGGAAAAATGCGCACATTATTTGGATCACTTCCTTGAACATATGTTTGATAATTTTTGCTGGGAGTGTCTGTCAGCACCATATGAGTTTCAACAAGAAATCTCGAGTGCAGCGAGACGCGGCGGAATGAGCGAGCGAAGCGAGCGACTCTGCTAGTATTCCAATAATAAAACAAACCATACATGGACCACACATGTCTTGCCTGTCAACCGAATGTCATTTAAAATGCAGGGTGTTATGTCTACAGCTGTTAAATGACATGTTAAACACGAAAACTAATGGGATAATGAGAATCAGCATGTTGAAATATCTTAAACCACTATTCATTTTGATTAGTAAAAAAAATTATTACTGCACTAAGGAATATTAAAAACAAAAGGGGAAAATGGCCATAACACTACTCATATTTAAGATGCCCCACAAATACACCCAGTTAAGTTAAACAGGAAGACTGCAGATGTACTTAGAAATTGAGAGTTACGCACTAAAATTAGAACATGTATAGGTAAATCATGATTTTAGAGCACTGGGTAGATTTTTACGTTAAATATGTATTGAAATTTTCTTGTAGCAAATTTTTTGCCCAACATTGTGTCTAACCAGTATGTTATTGATTTAAATGGTTAAAAGGACATAAATCCTTCCGGTATATCGTGCGACCTGATTAGATTGCAGTTGGCAATCTACAAAGGTTGGCAATTTACAAAGGTTAGAGTTAATGTCTCCAAATCACCTTGCGCGCAAGAAAAAACAAGAAAATGAATGTTTTGGCAACATTTACATAACTAATGTCGCAAAACTGAGTCAAGCAGGAAAGCCAACAGGGATTATGTTCCTTTAAGACGTTACCAGTAAAAGAAATCTTTTTGGGGGAGGGGGGAGGGGGAGTGGTGCATCCCCATTCCCACTCTCAGTGGGGGGGGGGAGATTCAGTGTCTCCTCCTATTTTTTTTTTCATTTGCGATATAATAAAGTATAACTGGTGTAAATTTGTTAGATTTTTCAGGAGGCCAGCAATCGGGCCCTTTTCTGTCCCATATCTTTTCTTTATAAAAAAAAAAAATACCTTGTTACCCATATGTTTGCATAACCATTACTTCACTTCTATGGGACCGAAATAGAGATTCAATATACCAAATTAAAGGTATTAATACTCTACTACAAGAACTTAAATAGGCATTAAAACTATTTGTCCAAGCATTAGAGCTTATTTTACGTTTATTGTGAATATTGTAAGATGAGCAAATGCATGTATTTTGTCTTTAAGTTAAAAATCTGTTAGTAAACCCCAACTATCGAAATAATTATTCTATAATGAAAGGCAGTACATTTTTAATCCTTTTATTTGGTGTAAAGAAAAAGAAAACGGATTAGTAAAAGCCACGATATTAAAAATATTAGAAAACCTCTCACTGGTGCCATTTTTCCAAGATAGCGACTCATTTCCGGTCTTAAAATTACGAAGAAAATTAGGCAACGTTTATTTCTTGCTCCTTGTTCAGATTAATATAGTTACCGCTTCTACTAAAAAAAATGCCTCCACTCGTTGCATTTCTGATTTTACTCCTAGACTAATATGGCAGGGGCTATGGGTCTCTTTCCAGTGGCTACCTATTTTAACTTGAATTTTACACTAACTAGTGTGTTCCTTTCATCATGTATCTTCTGACAATGCCTTCAATACGTGAAGGCCTTGATATTAAAGCTGATGTTGTCTTGTTTGGGCTTGTGCTCCTTACTCACAATATAATGTCATTATGAAGGTTCACGTAATCCTGAGCATGAATTTCCATGTTAAACGTCAAACTTCGAAACCCAATAGTTTCTCCTAGATTTGCCATAGACCAACGAAATTTGGTATTTGGGTTCTGTCGTAACTATTTCACTGCATTAAAAACTTTAACGACAATAATAGAACCGTTTGGTGACCACAGCACAGCTATTTGTTGTTGTTGTTGTTGTTGGGGCTCTTTGCCCTCACCTGTATATCGAACCAATAAACCGATGTTCAAGTTTGAAGATTAAAACGTAAGTATATGAACAAAGCCTGTGGCCTTTTAAACGTTATTTTAATGTGACTACAATATTCTTGTTATTGTTTTTTTCTTGTTGGGGAAACTTTGCTCTCACCTACACACCCAACCAATGAATCGATTTTCCAGATTTTGTAGCTTAAAATAGGTATTTACAAGGAACAGGGATTTTTGAATGCTGTTTTAATGTTACTACAATATTCTTGTTGATAATTTTGCTCTTACCTAGATATCCAACCAATGAACCGACTTTTCAACTTTTATAGCTTAAAATGTAGGTATGAACAAGGCCTAGGGCCTTTTAAACGCTATTTTAATATGACTACAACATTCTCGTTGCTGTCCTTATTATTGTTGGGGAAATTTTGCTCTTACCTAAAATCGATGAAACGATTTTCCCTTTTTATAGCTTAAAATGTAGTTCTTAAAATGACCAGGGCCTTTCGAACGCTATTTTAATGCGCTATTCTTGTTGTTGTTGTTCTTGCCAGGACCTTTTCTCTCACTAGAGATCGAAACAGTTAATCGATTTCCTTTTTTTTTTTTAATTTTAGGTTAAAACGTAAGTAGCTTATTACAAATGCCAAGACTCTTATAGCAGTTATTTTAAGGTGCTTACAATATTGTTGTTATTGTTGTTGGGGCAAGAAAAAAAAATAGCTGTTAGTAGTAAATAATGCTTAAGCGTATAACAAACGATGTAAGCCTTCAAAAAAACTTAATGCTAAAAAGAAACAGATACAAGAAAAGACATGTAGGCCATCAGCGTCACTCTAATACATAGATCCAGCAGCTTGTTATTTGGGATGCTGAAGATTATTTTACACGCATTAGTGCGACGCTCATGGCTTACGTGCCTTTTTCTTGTATCGGTTCCTTAGAGCATTAAGTTTTTGTTAAGGCTTACATCCGTATTTAATACCCTTAAGAGTTTTTTTTTACTACTAATAAAACAGTTAGATAAGCTACGGACTGTGCTACTCCAAGGAGTTGGACAAAGCTGTACCACCAATCCACCAGAGTTCTATCACGACCACAAGCTTACAGTAGAACAACTTGTATGAGCCACAGTGTTACAAATTTGATGCTTACCCAACCTGGGCCATGGAACCGACAACTGCAATGCAGGGGTAGGGGAAGGGGTACCTCGATCCAACCAATTCTCCTCTACAGAAAGAGACCTGTCATTTTTTCATATAGTTTAGTTTAGTCATATTTTAGTTTATTTATTTATCTATTTATAAGTTTTTTGCAATTACCGAAAATTCAATGGTCAGGGCCACCAAAATAATATTATACAAATGAGTAACTCCACAAGTGAACTTTCTTCGAAAAAACACCTTTTTATTAAACTAATATATGGCAATACAAAAAATTATTCCTGAGTCTCGTGATTAGGCATATCACGAATACGGATTTATTTTCCTAATAAGAAACCACCAAGTAGTCCAAGGGCAACCAATGCCGTACCGATTGCAATTAGCAGGATCTGGAGTGCTGCTAAGATACCGTCGAGGGCAAGTACCAGCTCCGGGTCGAGGCCACCTGCAGTCAGAATAGCACCGATTTCTGTGATGGCGGTCTGAACCGCAATTTTCAGACGTTGAAGCTGTAACATAGCCAAGAGAAACCCAGTTATTAAAAAAAAAAGGATAGAGAAACTATAAAAATATCCATGATCTCCACCCCCTCCCAAACAACCAAAGGTCCAGAAATTAATAGCAAAAGTATAAACTGGGAATTATTCACTTGTGATGCCAAGGCTGCCCCATTCAGACCGCTAACCCTGCAGCTCAGCTTGACACAACATGTGAAAATACCCACCGACCGGGTACAAATCCTACTTGTATTTCTTCTATTGAACATCTCGGCAAGTTAGGGGAATCTGACCACGACATACTAAAAATGACTTTCTCCTACACAACTGGACTGCTATCATCAGCTAAGAGAAGCATAATTTACACGTATTTTTGATCCACTTTAAAATCCTAAGTTGTCTTTGGATGTGTCACCCTGGCAATTAATTTCAAATTTCCTGACAAACGCAATCGAAACTGTTAGTTACATGACACCCACGTAAAATTGCCAACCGACCAGTTTAGATGACCGAACTAACGGCAAGCAATCATAGGAAAAGTGGCAAACTGTGGGCTTCATTTCACAAATCAGGAAAGCGAGGCTATTTCCAGGAATACGCAAGCTTGTACTGATTGGTACAGGCAAGCTCTTAAACGTGAAACAATCGGCTACAGCGACTACCTAGTCGCATCCGGTCTTCTGTACAGTTCTACCACTACCAATAGTGAGACACACTTCTCTGTCACGCATTGCAACAGCTATCTCCGTTATATAATCTAAAAGCAGTAACCATCAGAATTGCCCGTTAAAAATGTGTTAGCTTTTGAGGTTATTTTAATTTTAGGCGTAATTGTCAGCATTTAGGCCTAGTTTACAACTTTAATTTCGTAAGTAGCAACTAACGGAGATTTGAATTGTATACAGTAAGCCATTAATTTTTGCAACACGGTATGCCTCCGGGCACACAGTTACAGTGTTACAACGTAATGCACAACGTAGCCTATATAGATCACTGATAGTAGGGAAGGGACAGGAGAAACGCTGTTGAGAAAGCCAGCAGCGACTTGTAGCAACTTGACGTTGCCATGGTAACGTGATTTTAGACCTAATTTTCATTTTTTAGACCTAATTTTTTTAACTGCAGTTTAGTTTCGTAAGTAGCAGATAGGCCTAATGGAGAATTTGGTTCGACCGTAAGCCTATTCATTCATGCAACAATGCGACAAGACTCTTTTAAACGAATCTAAAATGTTTTTATTTTTACGGCTGCGTTAACACAAATTCTTAGGATTTCAATTCGACGATGAAATGTGTTTATTTAATTTAGTGAAGTCGAAGACGTCTATTAGCTGTAAGGAGGTAACAATGTTTTAATTTGCCATGTTATTTAACTAACTTTTGACACTGAATCTAACGTTGTAAACCGTAGTCGTCTCTATCTGGTACCGTTGCGAAGTTGAAAAAAGCGACGGACGGACAGACAAAGTCGTTGCAATTGTCTTCTCAGCCGGTACGGCTGTACAGAAGACTAAAAGGGACTATGAATAAAAACTAGCAGTAGACTCTAAAGTAACCCCCAAAATTTCTTCAAATATCCAAAAATAAAGCAAATGTAAAAACCCCTCATTGGTCCTCTTCTGACTAAAAACCATAATTGAACATCGGAACTCGATGAAATGGCAAACTTGCATAGTGATGCCTTCTCAGAAAAATATTCACTCAAGTCACCGTTGTTCATATTCCTCTCTGTCCCAAATATTCCACCACTGATTTTTAATACTCTAAATCTAACGGAAGCCTTTTCAAATCTCAAACTTCATGCCTCAGCAGGACCTGATGTCACTCCATCCGATGTAGTACTTATTACATGTAGGCAAACGCCACTTAATTCGCAGTTCCCCTGCCTATTTTCAACTCTCTGCTTGCAACTGGATACGTACCCCAAATTTGGCATAAGGGCTACATAACTCTGATCTTTAAGAAAGGACAACGTTCTGAACCAGTTAAATGTAGGCCGATGCGCTTCACTGGTCACTAGGGTAAAACATTTGAAGTAATTCTGGCAAAGCAAAACCAAATTTCTTTACATCGAACATCTTACTAGTTACTAGTCCAAATCAACATGGTTTTCGAATAAATGTTCGACCACCACAAACTTATTGGATTGTTATAATGGCCATTTCGGCAAATCTTGATAATAATACTGCAGTTTATGCTGCATATACCTTGACTGTACGAAAGCGTTCGATATGCAGTAAATCATGAAATTCTAATACATTCTATTGTGGGACCCATTCAACATTGGATCAAGGAATGGCTAGCGCACAGAACCAGCCCTTATTCTAGGATCGATTTTGACATCAGCCAGTACACTTAGTGGTACGGTTTTAAAAGGGATATGTTCTAGGATCATTGCTTTTTCAAATATTTTGCAACAATTTCGACAGACACTTCACAGGTCGCGTAAAATCTGTGCAACAACAAATACAACCCAGATGCTGGTGTATCACAGCTTCAACAATGCGCCCTACCTCAACCACGCAAAAGAAAATAATCCAATGATGACTGACGGCTGCTTTACGCAGCTGCTTTGAGAAGCCTCTACGATGACATGTAAATTGTAAGCCAAAATAGGCAATTTCGTTCGGATGATGATAAAAGCAAGCCGCTTGGTCCAATCGTTAGTTACCAACGTACATATCAACTTAAGATAAGGAGACCACCAAAATTGTGCCCCATTTAAAGATGGCGGACATTCAAAATAGCCGCCACCCCAAAATACTTGATTTCGATGTATTTCCGTTTCTATGGACCGGATCAAAGTGTACGATATGTCAAATTAACGGGAAAAAACTTACAATCTTTCCTGTTACTGCTCCCATTACTCGAATCCTGATGAATTTCTCATTATATTCTCCCAAAGTGCGCACAAACGGTTACATAACTCCGTTTCCTTTATATAACTCTCAATGCGCTACACAATTAGACATAGGATCGGTTACAAAACGTGAATGTTGTTTAATTACCCTTCAAATGACATACAAAACTTTAAAATTAGTCCAGTAGACGACCAGTGATACAATTTAGAACCAACCATCTACGCTACTACACGTACAAACCCAAAAATGTCTTCATCTTTTGTTTCCGGTGTTGCTAACCGGTTCACATCTCATATTAAATATTAGTAAGGCAGATAGAGGTAATTGGATGTACATGAAGGGTAACTGGAAAATAATAGCTATGATAGAAAGTTCAAATCTGAGGGGTAGGGGGTGAGTTCCCCTCCTCCCCCAAAAAAGCTGTTTTTGGCTGTAACTCCTTAACCGTCAACAAATCAATGGCATAAGATGAATTAAAAACTTTCAGCACACAATTCTTGACAGGAAAGGTGGTATACATATTTACGTAAAAGCGACCCTTGAAACCCAAAATCGTATTTAAAGTATATCACCCTTAATTAGTGCGAACGCTCCTTTTTTCTATTGGTTGTTACAGTGCTTTTCGTGTTCAAAGTGCTCTTGTGAGCCCTCTAATAACCCGAATTGGACATGCTTAGAATTTTGTGAAAGTTCGAAATCTATTCTAAACATCAATTGTAACCAAAATTGTTTAACTTAGGTAGGTATCGTCCGACGGCCGTTTAAAGGTGTAGCTGTAATTGGAGTAGCGGCTAGTTTCAATTTCAAAGTGCTATTTTAATGCTATTATTTTTATTTGTATCTAAGTTACAGAATATCAGTTAGAATTGATCGAAAGAATAGATCCCCATCTTTCAGAAAATCCTAAGCATGGTCATTTCGGTCTATTAGAAGGTTAGCAAGAGAATTTTGAATTCAAAAATCACTGTACACTTTCGCCGCTCCGCCATTACCTCCTCACCTTTAAATAAGCATAAGACAGTCCCTATCTGAGTTAAACGATTTCGGTTAGGATTACTGGGAAGAACAGATCCCACCTTTTAGAAAATCCTTAGCATGACCATTTCGGGCTAATAGAGGGCTCGCAAGAGCACTTCGAATTCGAAAATCACCATGCTGCTACGCCATTACCTCTTCATCTTTAAATGGACGAAATATGGTCGCTATCTAAGTTAAACAAATTTGGTTACGATTGATGGAACGCAGAGATCTCCACCTTTCAGAAAATCCTAAACATGTCTAATTCGGGCTATTAGAGGGCTTACAAGAAGTCTTTGAACACGAAAATCACTGTAACAACCAGTTGAAAAAGGAGCGTTCACGCCAATTAGGGTGATATACTTTAATGCGACTTTGGGGTTCAAGGGTTGCTTGCACGTAAAAGATGTATACCACCTTTCCTGTCCAAAATTGTGTGCTGAACGTTTTTGCTTCATATTATGCTTTTGATTTGTCGATGGAAATAGACAAAAATCAAGAATTTAGGGGTGGCGACCATTTTGAATGGCCGCCATCTTTAAACGCAGTACGATTTTCATGGTCTCCTTATCTGAAGTTGATATGTACGTTGGTAACTAATGACTGACCCAGCGGCTTGCTTTTATCATCATCCGAACGAAAATCAATAGAATTTACTCCACTAATGGGGCCGCTTTCAAAGCAAATCCTGAATACGGAAGCCTTTTCTTCACAACTGCTGCTCAATCGTCATCCTTAGAAGTTCACAGTGCTGGCCCTATTATTTTTTGTTTTTTTTTCGTTTATTCGTAATATTTACTGCTAATTTCATTTCTTAAAACTTGTTGTAGCCTCGCATAATGCTTGTCCAGGATTTGGAGGTTTGGAATTCATACAACCCAAGGCGTCAGTTCGTTTTTATAACAGTTCAGCAATTAAAATTCAGCAATTCAAAAAATTAGAATTCCGCAATTAAAAAAAAAATTTACCAGCCATTATTTCACGCGGGCAAAGTCGGTTACTAAAGCTGCAGTATGGAATAAGATACGTACTCTGTCTCGAATGTTCCCAGAGGTGTTCAACACAGCGTCCTCAATCGCTGCAAGAATGGTCTGTAATCGAGTGGCTAAGGCAGACTGATTTGGCAGCAAGGCATTAATGGTGTCATTGAGAAGATTGAAGACTGTCTTCAGGAGAGGATTGATAGGATTGACTATCAGATTTACAAGGGCATTATCTGTGACTATTTGTAGGTCGATGTCAACAGTCGTTTGGCCAACACAACAAGTTGTTGCACCAAAAAGAACCAGCAAGGCGAGAGTCGTTCGGTAATTCATCGGTGACATGACGGTGGATTCTGAAAAAAGACAAATTAGCGTTATTTGTTTATTTATTTATTTATGTGAACATTGTTTGCTGCCATATTCAATGAAATTCGGTGATGTATTTGGCAATAAACACTGTAAGCCATGGAACGTGAAAAGTGCAATTATTTTTAAAGAAAAGATAACACCGCTAAAAATTAATTAAGTGGTTCTCAGGAACGGTGCTAAAAAAATTGACGCGAGCGTCGGTTTTTTTTTTTTTTCTTACGTTTTATTCGTGATTTTTCAGATGCGGGCGATGGCTTTTTTTTTTTACCAAACAAAACGAAATGAGTAGCTTACATTTTGTTGTGAAGTACAATTCTATGTTTTACTGTTAGGATCAGCGTGTAAAAGTTGCACATTTGATAAAAGTCATTTTTTAGATCCAAGTTTTTAGTTGTGCCATGCCTCTGAACGACCCATAGATTTGTTTCGAGGTGATGATGTGAATGGAGAAAAGAAAGGGCTAATGTGGTCATCGGCTCTAGAAAATGTTTGATGAAAGTGCTGATGCGTGGTCAGAATTTTTTTTTTTAGAGAATGTCATAAAGAACGTTTCATGCGATAAGGAAAATCCCACGTGTGCTCTTTTGAGAACCATTTAATTAACTTTTATCGGCCTAAAGAACAAAATCTACAGTTCAAAAAATAAAATAGGCTATAAAAATTTGGTCGTCCGAAGTAAATGTTTTACATAACAATTCCTATTGAAATGTAGTACAAAGGCAACTCTTCTGACCAAATTCGTTATTATGTACTGAATAAAATTTACTTTTTGTTGGGGGGCGGGGGGCCGCGGGCCGGCAACCCAGGTCTACTCTACACTCTATAGTTGATAAATTCATCAAGCAAGGAAATTCATCAAGGAGAAAAATATATCAAGTAACAAATTCATCTCAATCTTAAACTGAATTTTATCCTTGTTCCTTGCTGTAACGGGTTGACTAAAAATTAATATGGAAGGTTAAGGGTTTAATTAGGGGAAGGGACTGAATGATAATTCACAAAGTTTTGCAGGGATACAACGGTTTCTAAACGGTGACGGTGGCCTGCCCCACTAAGAACCACCACTACAGGAGGCCCTTGTTGTAAGAAAATAAAAAAAAAATTAAAATTTGATGTAGATTAGTATGAAAATTGCGTCTATAAGCTGAAGGATAATGTTTTAAATTCAGGCCACTTTCTTAAAAAGACGGTAGGTCACTGGCGAGGGGGGGGGGGGGGGGGGGGGGGGGGGGGGGGGGGGGGGGG
>JAHWFP010231017.1:0-13153 GCA_023313725.1 Lithobius niger
TGTTGCAAAAGTAAACCAATAACCACTACGAATAGTCATTTTGTTAAAACTCGGGTGAATTGTTGTGGTACATAAGTACTGAAACGGTGCGCGTGTAACACTTAAGCATGTTATAATAGTGTTGGATAACAATACAAACAACGGCTACAACAATGATTTTGCATTTACGCGCTACTTCAGGGCCGCGTGCTTCTAGCTGCAACCCCCATTTTACAAAAAGGCACTTTCCCCGTACTACTCTTTACCAGTGTGCCACAATTTAGATACACAAACTTTTCCTAACGAGCTGTAGACGTGTTTTTATGCCCTATGAGAATTAACATGGGAGCCCTGACCTTAGCTAGTAGTAGTAGTTGCTAGCCAGTAACACAAATCAACGTTATTGAGGGCACGTTTTCTTCACAAAGGACACCTTCCCAAACTTTAATGTTGTGGCATTCTTCGTTACTGGACCCAAAACACCTAATTACAGAGATTTATAAAAATTTCTACCCGCATGTGGAATTTACACCAGTATGCTGAAATCATGAATAAGCTCGTTACATTACAGTTAAAACAGTTTGCTGCTGAGGATTGGATTGGATTTATTCAAAGAGCCCTCTTCCGAAATCATGCGCTCTGCTACAACATAATACACACTGACAACCTGAACACAACATTAACTCCTAACAAAACCAGACACTACATAGTAGGTGCACCGAAGCACCCTGCTTTGACATTCCACTGTGTACAACAAGTCACTCTCTGTTCTCCATCAGAGAGAAGAACCGCCACCTGACTGAGCCGCCATCTGACAACAGTTAGATTCTAACAATTAAGCTCCACCAACAATAAATCATGTACTTGGCGGCGACGCACTAGCGTGTGTCTAGATGAACAAATCAAATTCTGGAAAATTTTGAATTAGCGTGCAAGGTAGCGGATATATACTTTTTTGGTCTGCTCTTTTTTCTTATAACTTTACACAAAAGTTGAAATGTTTATACAACAAAAGACGAAAAATTAAACAAGCTGTTAACCGAACCGGATGTGTCGGTCAACATTTCAGTACGACCTATTATGACAAGCTAATCTAGACGACAGCAGGGGGAAAAAACCAGTGGATCCTAATTTTGGGGTTGTTTGTTTAAATGCAGTAATTTCTGTGACAATTTCTCAATACCAACTTGCCCCATTTTATGTAAAAAGCCTTTAAAATGTTTGCCCTTCTTTTACCCAAGATGTCAACTCTTAGGTTATCCTGTCGTTACGCTTAATCCATGGCGATTTTCGAAATCGCTTCACTGACTCTCGGAGACACTGAGCAATGACGCGATTTGGGATTAAGTTTTATAGATGATATTTATTTGGAACGGTCAGTAAGGATCAGTCAGACAGAACATCGCCTGAGCTAGCAAGGACATGAAAGGATACTTTTAGAAGACACGGGTACTTAGTTTGACGAAGATTCTTAAAATAAACAATGCAGATCCCACAGGTTGAAAGACTGCAAGAGAAGCAATAACACCACCGGCAGATGCAGTCGTCCTAAGCCCAAAACAGACTGCCTTAATCTGAAGGGTGGAGCACCAAAGACGTCGAATCGATCGGCGAGCTCTACAACAGCGACTTGAAACTGGAGGGATTCTGGTGCTATTGGCACGCCATAAGGCGTTACTCTCCTTCAGAGCTTAGGCTGGAAAAGCGTAGAATTTACTGTTGTAACACGCTACATAGATTTTAAACTTTCGTCTCACTGTAGTTTGCTGCAGGTATGGTTCAGGTCTTTAGGTAGTTGCTGTAAACATCTTTAAACGTAAAACTGTATGATTGAAAAAAAAAAGTCGTACAGCGATTCATAGGGAAAGTGAGGACAGAGTGGTGAAATGGAGATTTCCACGTGGATTCTGGTATTTTATTAAATTCCGTTAAATATTTCGACGACACAAAAGTTGTCCTCGTTAGATTGAAAAAAACATGTGCGGTATAAAAACTACAAGTATATCTATACAATTTTTTTTATGCAAAATTGTATATATGTTATTTGTAGATTTTTATGCTGTATGTTTTTTTTTTGGAGCGAAACGAGATTGAACGCCGAACGGAGCTCCGTTTATAAATACACTCGAATGCAATCTTTGTAATCGCATCACGCCATAACGATTACATCAATTAAAAAGCAGAATTTGCTCATTTATTGCGGTACACCCACAGGTGGTTTGTAAAAGAAAAAAAAAATTAAATCGGACGTGTTACAGTGTTAAGGAACAATGACGTGCTACGAAAGCAAATGGGCAAAGAAACGAGATGCGATGAGCAACCGAAAAGATGAGCCACAACGCTATCTCCAACGCACTCGCAAACAACTGCCTGTGCCCGATGTATTGTTTCAACATTATTTTTTTCAATAAATGTGTATGTAACTTTAATTTATTCTGTGAGTGATAATCGCTTCGCTCTATTTTGTCGACAGTCTGACTGATGACGCCCTATAGTTAATCTTAGTTCTGACAAAACGACCATTTGAATATTCGGAAATTATGAGAGACGTCCATCAGGAAATTGGAATTGCGCCGACTAGATTCTCAATCTGTTGACTAGTGCCGTGACATACTGGCTCTGCTATTTTTTTCGTTTCCTGAATTTTGGAAAAGGAATCTTTGAGTGTCATGTGATCTTTCATGTGATCTTTTCATACCATTTAACACTGCGTCATGATGCACCATCTTCAGAGTCGGACTGGAAAGGAAATGAGTCTGTGCCGTTTAGAGGAACAATGGGGGTGGGGGGGGGGGGAGGCCCTTGGTTTACCTGAAATTCAGTTGGGACTAATTGATGGAACCTCCATTTTCTACTAGGAAGCCTGGGGAATCACTGTCAGCTCCCTAAGTCTAGGGACCGAGGCCGAGTCTGATACGCTTGTTTGTTTTTTCCCCATATTTTAATCTGTTTTCATTTATCAGAGTACATACTTTTCTTGAAAATTTAGATTTTTAGGGGGAAAAAAAACCTTGTCTAGAATGCTCTTTTTTGGTTTTCAGTGTAGAACATTACGTATCGGCAGGATACTGTCGCCAAATAAAAAAACACATTTCACGTTTCAAGGAATGCCTTTTTTGGTTTCTTTTGTTTATAGTTTTAATGATTTTTTGTCTTTGGGTGGAGTCATTGGAGGGGGAGGGGGTGAAGGCGGACGAAAAGGGGTCGAAGTAAAAGAGAAGAAAAGAGGAGATTTATGCACGAAAAGAATGTGGTGTCCCACAGGTAAGCAAATACGGAAAATATTGCATTTATTTTTCTTCGGGTGAGAAAAAACAGGGTCCTAGTGGTGCCAAAAGTTGAACAGATAAAGGGCCTTGGCACAATGACACTACGGCCAGTCCGGTCCTGAGTCGATCTTACAGATATCCTTGAGAAAAGTGTGCACTTCAATTCTGCAAGCACGCATCATTCCTCCGTGCCAGTTAAAAAACTTGGGACCATTCGAAAATCACGATAGTGAAGCTATTAACGTGTTTGTGTATCATCAGAAGGGTAACTTTTTATTCACCAAGCAAAATTTCATAACCTCTCTTTTGATGTTTTTAGCGTGTCTTTGTGTAAGCATTAAAGGTCGAAACGAGTGAGTTGCCTTTAGTATCCTGTGTTATTCTATTTACGCTTTATCGTTTACAAGTTTTCACCGAGCTTCTTTGTCATCTTTATTTTGGCAGCATTCTTCTTCATTGCGGAAAATGACCATGCTCCTCTTCGGTCCATTCACAGGTCGGCACTTGAAGTGAACTGTCATGGCTGCATGGAAACGAGGGTTAATGGAGTGACGAGCTTCACTTTGGTAGATGAATGGCTTCGAGTGTGTGACGGGGGAAATAAGCGAGCGATGAGGTGACTCCTATTACCCGCTGGCGAAGCAGCGTGCGAAATTGAAAGTCGTAAGGTGGGCGGTCAACGTCAATGGTTTTGGGGTGTTTGAGGTGGCACACGTCATCAGCGTTTCGGGCGAGCGAAGGCCAGTTCGAGGTTCGAGTTCACAATCGCGTGGCCTGCAGAGCCAACACAAATCAATATGCATTGTCACAGAGCGATAAACAGCAGCGCTAAGCCACCTACCTACCTCCTTTCTCTTCCACTATCACGTGACCAGACAGCAAAAAGAGAAAGTTGGGCGACACGTCAAGAATCTCGGTCACGTCCCGTGGGATCAGCAATGACGTCATGAATGTTGTTTTTGTGTGTACAAGAAATGGCGTAGGGTAGATGAGGGTTAGGAGTTAGGGACAACAAACAAAGGAGAGAGATATTCGAGTAATCACCTTCGTTGTGCTCTCTGTTGTGATCTGGAGAGGGGTTGAGAAAGCAAACAAAGAAGCTACGACGACAAAGCGAGGGAGTATTAATAACAATGATCGGAATGGGCCATATCGATTGATAAAATTGAACTGGGGCTGCGAGAGGGGCACCAACAGCTATGCCAAGTTCAGTGTTATCACCGGGTATTGGCAAGGGCGGTTCTAGAACGAAATCTCGGAGGAGGCCGCAGGATAATGTTTCTACGTTCTCGTGCGTTTTTTCCGTAATTTACCTGAGTTTTTTTAAAAATTTCGGAAATTTTTCCGTGTTTATTTGCGTTGGAGGGGGCACCCCCCTCGGCCCCTCCCTTGGATCCACCCATGGGTATTGCCCGTCTTCAGTGCCGCTATTACCGGTGGTGGGCAAAGGGTGAAAGGCACCCGGGCCCAGGACCAAGGGGACCCAAAATTCTCAAGTCAGAGACCCAACAGGGACAAAATTCACTACAGTTTCGTGGTGATCAGGAGCCACTTTACCGCCAAAACTGCGATTTGTGGAGGAGGGGCCCAACATTTTGCCCTTGCACCCCCAAGTGGAAAAAGCGAGTTATTTACACTTGTCCGAGACCTTACTTTTGAGAATAAAGAACTGTAGGGACAGAATTCCGGCCATTTGAGAAATCGAGAAAGGTCTCCACTACCCAATAAGATTTAAAGTGTGCCGGAGAGCGGGCCCGAACCGTATCTTCTCGGAGAGAGTTCCAAACAGTGATTATACCCTCACAGAAAATAAACTTCTCCTGTTTCCCAGGCTGAACAACCAGCTTCCTTGAAGGTCCTCTAGTGGTCTTATACGGTGTCGGGTCAAAGAATGGCAATCGATCGACAAAAACCCTCGAACGAGTTTAAAAATAAGATGTAAATCAGCACGCAACCTGCGCAGTTCCAAGGACTCCAGGCCAATCCTGGAAAATCTTTTACTGGATTGCAAGTCCTTTAAGCCAGGCAAACCCTTTGTAAACTTCCGCTTGCGTTATCAATGGGTACTAATTAGGTCGCAGAGTTGTATTGGAAACTGTTGCAGTACCACACAATTTTCATTAGCAGGGGTTTGAAAGTGTGTTTCATTGACAGTCTTACAATTGATCTTACAATTCCTAACTGATCCTAACTATCTGGCTGATGCCTGCGACTATCTTTCCTATTGCCATTTATTGTTTTCGGAACTTGATCTTGCATTTTGACTTTAGCCGTAAGGATTCTGTAGGGAGAGATCTGAGTTAAGGTAATATTCCCGTCACTTTTGAATTATCTTTGTCGCCTTGTGGTTGATCACCACAGTATCAAATCGACCTTTCACTCCTGAGCTTTCTCTCAGTTTGCCTACCTTCCAAGAGCCCTTGTACTTCTGCACGCAATGTATTTTTGTTGGCGGAGCGAGCGAGCGAACCGAGCGATGCGTAGCCTATAACGGACACCAAATTGCAAAATGTTGGTCCGTTGGCTGCACGTTTTTAGTCTGGGTGGAGCCCAGACGAAAGATCGGACTGGAATGAAATTTGGTACAACGTTTCATACCGTAATTAGTATTGCTGAGCCAAAATTTGCCGTAAATCGAACAATTATTACTGTAGAAATTTTTAAATTTTCGAATTTAGTTTTAACACTCACCATTGTAAAATTGGAGTCGTGAATAGTTAAGGAATTCCGACGAAGCATACACCATGCTAATGGTAGTCAAGTGAACTTTAAAAAAAAAGGCAAATTAAATTTTGGTTGCTTCTTTCTAACTAATAATTTTTTTTCGACGTAACTGAACGAAACAATAACATTTGATGCTTGCATTTAACCACTACAGTAACAAACGGAATGATAAAAACAAAAAGTTTCCATTAACGACACACGTTAGTTTCATTTGAAAAAAGAATGCTTTGGAGATTATTCAATACAACATGGCAACGAAAGTGGCGTCTACACTAGCGTTGGGAATCCCGAATATGAAACCTGAAATCGTCGTATCAAGGCCAAGCGGTATTATAAAACGATATTGACACAGACGAAACACGAAAGCACGAAACACGAAACAATAATATGCCCACCTCTCTCAATTCCTGGTTGCCACGGTAACGTTAAGATTCGAAACCAAAACCGTGTTGCATCGCATAAAGGAATAGGCTTAATCTCGAACCACTGTTGTAAGCTGCTACTAACGAAAGTAAATCGGAGATAAATATTAGGCCTAAACGCTAAAAATTAGGCCTAAAACCTAAAACACTGTCTAGAAGCTAACGCATTTTAAACCTAAATTGTGATGGTTATTTCTTTCAGATTATATAATAGAGATCGCTGTTGCAGTCATAAGAGTTAGGGAATAATATATTATCTTGCATTGCGTGATAGAGTGTGCCAGCTCAACATCTTCGTTGGTGGCGGTGTCAAATCTTATACCAAAGCAGTATTGTGAACCTTTTGAATCTTCTGACTATTGTTAAAAACTATCGTACTGCTATATGACTTTCGAGTCACATGGTACTCAGCAAAATCAAATCAAAATCAAATCAAATCAAAACTGGTGATTGTTTGGCTTGCAGTTAAACGCCTTATTACGTGCTGTTTTATTTTTACTCGCGGCGATGGCCCACGTCTTCAGTGTTGACTGCGAAAGGGAGGCTACAAAAACTAAACAAAAACTAAATGCTGGAGCAAACGAAAGCTTGTTAACGTAAATTTGACACCTAACATATAGGCCTGCATAAAAAAAAAAAGGCTAATATAAAAAAAGGCCAGCAAAGAACAGCAGTACGTCACACCAAAAGGCAAACAGCCCAACAAAGCCCATTAAGTCTTGCACTCACATTTTTAAGAATTATTAACAAATGTGGTATCGTCATTAAAATAAAACTAAATATAAGTTTGAAATGAAGATCCGTTCGCTCCGCCTGCAATAAGCCCAAAGCCTGTTTCCTGATTGTATTACACAACAACAATGTAATCTCGAGCATGCGGTGTCAACTATTGTATTAGCTCAGCCGTTAGACAACAATACAGTTTCTAGTTATCCGACGGAAGAGTCTATTATCCCCCAATCATCCCAGTTTCAGTCAGCATGCCCAAAATTATTCATTATATCATCCACATCTCACTAATAATTTCTAGGTAAAGATTAGTCAATGATTATTATTTAGAAGACTTTAAATTCAGAAGTATTCCCATTTGTTTAAAGTGGAGGAACAAGCGTACACAGAGATTTAACAAAAATGAAAATATGTAAGCAGGAAGGAGATATTCCTGTTTTCATTATATTCTCCTTTTTCTAGCTTTGAAAGACCTACAAATGTATACACACACCTAAAAATTAATAAATACAGATGCAAACCTATTTACATTGCTTTTGGACTTAAATGCCAGACTTCCTGAACGGGAATTAAACCCACGACCTTTGAGACCAAAGACCAAAATCCTACCGCTCAGCCATACTGACACAGCGAAAAAGAAGCGGCAGTGTCAGCATGGCTGAGCGGTAGGACTTCGGCTTTGGATCTCAAAGGTCTCGGGATCAATTCCTGCTCAAGCAGTCTGACATTTAAGCCCTAAAGGCAACGTAAATAGGTTTGCATCCATATTTATTTATCACGTTTCGAGTCGTTTGGCTTTCCGTCCACTTTATTAATATCTACTAAGATTTGTATTCACAATGCACTATCCATCAATCAGCCATAACATTACAGTTCGCCCGTAAGACTCATTTTCTGTAGTTTCCATGACAGCAACTAAAATCTTTCAATTTTTTAGTGACGCGCGTTACGAAGCAGAGCAAATGAGCTTCTCATCCGATGCTGAGGTTGGTCTGTCTGCAGTCACAATATATATACATATATTGAAATAAGCCTCAATAGTGCTAATAAAAACAAACATCTGGTTATTAAACTTTCATCGTATCAACCAAAAAACACACATGGTAAAAAATATAACACTGAAACTTGATATTTCGTGGCTCATTACTACAAATTTCGGCCACTTTATCAAACAAAACAGTTAAAAAAATTATCACACCTTCATCGTCATACACAATTTAAGGACAAACCTCCCCCCACCCCTTACTTAAATTAACTCAGCTGAAATGACATGCCGGTTCTCAACACCGCCGGTTAATTTGGTAATCACTGTTTACGATTGTGGCGCAGGATTCCACTATTGTTTTTATTAGCGCTATTGTGGCTTAGGTCAATATATCTGTTGAAGCGCTTGTTTCTAATCGTAAATGTAGGCAAAATAACTTTAAAACCGGTTGTTCCCGTATAAGTAGAATCTTTTTTTTTTTTTACTCTGTTGCTGGCTGTTGACCTGCAGATTGTACCATGCCTCCGTGAGACATAATCATTGAACCAGGGTCTTGTCGCCTACCAGTTAACCAGCTTTGATATTCCCCGTTCCACTCCTCCATGGCCTTGCTCTTTGACCGAGTTCTCGATATTTCTTATTTCCTTAAGTTGCTTCTTATTTTAATGCCCTTTTCGGCGAAGGAAAGCCCAGCTGAAACAATACGCAACAATGTAAAAACCCATTGTTGCCGGGAAAGCCCGCACTTTCATCTGAAGGTGGGAAAAGTGCGGGCATTCCCTAGGGAATGCCCGGGGTTTGAAAAACAGCTTATTTTAACAAAACAAAACAAACAAAAAAACGTTTAAAGTAGCAAAGCACTACATTACTATGCCGTTACATTTACAAAAGATTACGTAATGATTGTAAAATGGGAACAGTTTTTAATCACCAAATGTTTGACCGGGTTTTCATTTGTAACACTCCGCCTGATACATTTGCTACGACGTTCAAAATACAGATTTTTGCTTGCATAGCACGGCTACTTTTCTTGTACTGTCGTAAGGATTTCAAGTTACGGTGGCCAGTTGTTTGCACAATGAGCTGCTCTTCTACGTTGTGTCGATACAAAGTTGTTGCTGACACGAATGTTTTGATTGCTTAATTAGCCATCCAACTTACCAATTGGCATCTGTTGCAACATTTTTGGCGATGTTGCCCGAAACATTTTTACCCACGGGGCGGTTGTAATACAAAATGTAATTACTGTATTTCTTTTTGGGGCAAAAATACACAACCTCAGTATTTGTTTGTTCGGGCCATTGATTTTGATACAGTCTGTGCACGTTGACAGGACAACGAGAAGGATTGTCGGGAAGAGAAAATGCTTTGACTCTCTTTGGTTGCACTTTTAAATATTTTAAATAAATAAGCACAAATTCCTGTAAATTACATGAAGGAAAGAGGAAAACAAGCCAAACAGCAAAATTAATACACTAGAATTAACGTAGTACAGTCAGCCACCTTTGGAGTGGCATGACCCGAATTCAAACTAGCAACCCAATTCGTCTCCAGATCACTGACATAGCTGTTCGGCTTGTTTTCTTCTTTCCTTTTATATGTTTTAACCCACGTTGATTTATTTTTGAAACGTTTAATATGTATTCAAGGTATTCTCGCCCATTTTCATTTGACCTGCCAAAAGTTCGTTGTCTTTGTGTTAAAGTTCTCTCCTCATTTCTGCCACGCAACGCACAAACATGCACATCGAAAAGCACAAACACGGAATACGATAAGGCATTTTGATCATCAGTACCAAGAACTTTAGTTTTCCGCACAACGTTCAACTATTTTCGAATCTTTACCAATAATGTAGAACTATGGCCCGTTATTTCATGAACGTAACAATACCATGTTCTTTCAACGCGTAGAACGTCTGCCAACAATAGCCGACAATGGGAATGAGCTCTTCGCCGTAATGGGCATTAAGTCGGATAATGACCGAAAACCTTGTGCATTCCTAAACAATGGCCCTCGGGACGCTGCGCGCCCTCGGGCATTGTTTAGGAATGCCCGCGGTTTTCGGTCATTATCCTTTACCGAATACAACGGGCCTCAGATTTCCTATAATCTGACAAATTCATCCTTATGTACTTGTCTTTGTCCGTACTCGTCAGCCTGATATTCTCAACTTTTGCTACTAAGTTTGGCTGTCAATTTGCCCCTGACAACTCGACCTTGGACTACGAAATTGCTTTTAACAACGATTTCCTGAGCAATCCATAACAACATAACCCGTATTTCCCCTGCAGCAAGAAGCGATATTGGAATAAGATGAGCTTCAAACTGTAAATAGCTGCAGAAGAAGCAACCGTGGAGACATACGTATCCCAGACTGCCTCAAGAAATAAAAAATAATCAGTTGCAGAATATTAAAGGATGACAAATATGTCGTAACTTCTAGTTTATTACTTATTCTGCACAAAAAAACAATCTTTCGAACTTCATTCCATTATTCTGCGAACTCGCTTACAGGCCATGTTAAAGGCGGGTGGATCTCCTATCTATATAATAATTTTGGAGGCCGGCTAAAAGGAAGGCTAAAAGGAAAACCATTTCTCCCCTCCTCGCGCCCGTATTGTAAATGCGCTCTCCCATTCTACCTGCATCCAAACAAGAGGCAGGCACGAGTGGTCGATCAATCTGACAAGTCGTCGGGAAGAGCGCCGGAAAAATGTCCCGGGAAATGTGTCCGTAAACTTAATTCATGACCGGCCCCGTGCATAGCAAGAGCTTCCTCTAGTATTAATATAATATGCTTACGGACAATATCTATGAGGGACAGAAACTCACGTGGCATAATTCGGAGGACGTAGGTCTACCATTTTTCGTAACACTTAACTTGGGAGAGATTAGAAGGGATGACACATCTGACCAGTGGCGTAACTAGTTGGGGTTGGGGGGCTGGGGGGGGGGGGCAAAGGGGCGATTCTCCCATTCTGTAAAAATTGTAAAGGCTTACTCGACAAATTGGCCAAGTCACTTTTTCATAGCTGAAAAAACCTTGACGATCCTCAAGACGTATTTTAAACAGTTAAGACGATTACTAACTCCATATTTTGATTAAAACTACCAACATTTCTAACAAAGCATTTCTTGAGTGTTTAAAAAATAAGTATCTAGTATAAAAAACTGAAAGATTTACACTACTGATTTTTTATGCGTATAATTCAGTCAGAAAAACTGATTGTATAAAAATGTTTCCAACGGCGCTTTACAAGGCCAGAAAATGCCGGAAAATAGCAAAAATGCATCAGCTTCCGGGGCTCCGGACCCCACTGGGGGAGCCACAGAGCTCCCCCACCATTCGGCTTAGTGGTTAGTGTTCCCCCCTCAGTACAATACCCTAATTACGCCACTGCATCTGACCATTGGACGCAGCAGAGAGGAAGAGGTAGGTCAAGTTAAAAATCTACAACTGGCCTTGGTTACGACAACTAAGTTTTAAACGTAAGGGATAGGAAGAAGGGACGCATAAAAAAAAAACATATACCGGTTCGGCCTGCCGTGCGTAGCAAGGGCTCCAGCTATACTCCGTCCGCGATAAGAAAATTGGGAATAGCCAACACGCACTTTGCTATAGTAGCGCACATTTTCCTGCAACAGTTGTATACCTTGCGTTTATCCGCAGTTCAAAGAATGTAAAGGCGAGAGTCGTTGCATAAATACGCCCTAATTAAGATGAGTAAACGAATATGTTTTCTGATGCATACTTTTTACCAGTGATGGGCGCAAGTCAATTCCGGACTTGGAATTAATTGACTCAATTCCACTTTTGTGGATTTGGTGGAATTGATTCTATACGTTGGACAATTCCAGGCTATGAACTTATGGAATGTATTTTATCAATCTTCAATTCCGCTTTACTTGATTATAGGACTTGACTTGGGTATTTGCCGAAATTACAAACTGACTTCGTAGGAATAGACTAATGACCATCAATTCACCCCCATGTTGTGCTCAGGTTGACTTAGACTTGCCAAGTCATCCACTGGATTGCCATTGCCTAGATTAGATTTGATTTTTATTTGACTTAAAATTCCTTGTTTTGACCTGATTTGATTCAACCTGAAATTCACGCCAATTCCAAATATCCAAATCAATTTATCCAATTTCAGCAATAAATTTTCGGCAATAACTTAAATTTTGTCAGAATTTACCAGAAATTATGCCGAATTTAGGCGGAATTGCGAGGAATTGATGGGATTTGGTCAAAATATTTCCTGAATCAACCGTGAATTGACTGAGACTGGGAATTGACTGGGCAGCAAGTCATTGAATTGGAACTGATTATCAGATTGAGAAACGAAAATTAATTTCTTGGAATTGATTTGAAATAGCTAATACAAAATATGGCAATGATTTGAATTGTATAGAAGCATGACAGCGACTTGGTGTGAATAGACTCTTTACTCATGAAATTGAATTGGAATTGATCCGGAATTGAATTGTTATCAACGGTACGTAAGTAGAAATGGATTTGATTTGACTTACTGCTCACTTGATGTTTCGGTAATTGACCCAAATCCATTGAAATGGAATTGTACCCATCCCTGCTTATTGCGTTGAAATAAACAGTAGATTTGGTCAAAAGCAGCGGCGTCCACCCTTAAAACAAAATTTAACACATGGAATTCAACTTAATCGCTTTTTAGGTAAGCGCAGGGCCGTAGTGAAGGTTGAGGCGCCGGGGAAGGGGATAAATGCTCCCCTTCCCCCACATATACTTTTAGCAGACTTTCCCGAATATTTTTATAGATTCTGACTTTTTTCCCAAACAAATTTGCAAACTGCAAGTTCACGCAACATCGTGATAATCTTGCTTAACCAAAACAACAAGAAATACAGCCAGTTGGACTTCATCTCGTTTTTTGTTCTCTCCAACAGGTAGATGTAGGACAACGGGCGAGTCTCTCCCGTTTTCGCAGTTTGGACAGGATGACCGGGAGGGTTAACGTAAAAGGTATTCCTTACGGATTTGCGGATATTAGTTGGGGGGGGGGGGG